>JARPMJ010001300.1:0-173330 GCA_033366665.1 Phoxinus dragarum
CATGGAACTTCACACTGGAGAGAAACCTCACACATGCTCTGAGTGTGGAAAAACTTTCAGATTTAAAGTAACCCTTAATGCCCACATGAGTGTTCACACAGGAGAGAAGCCTTACGGATGCCCTCTGTGTCGAGAGAGTTTTGCATATAAAGCATCTCTTGAAGCCCACATGAGAAGTCACACTGGAGAGAAGCCTTTCACCTGCAAAGTCTGTGGGAAGAGCTTCTCTGAAAAAGGAAATCTTAAAACTCACATGAGAGTTCACACTGGAGAGAAGCCTTTCACCTGCCCTCAGTGTGGAAAGAGTTTCACGGTTAAAGGAAACTTAAGACTCACACAAAACTTCACACGAGAGAGAGGCTTTTCTCGTGTATTCAGTGTGACAAGAGCTTCTCACATAAGAAAGACTTGAATTGTCATTTGCGAACTCATTCTGTAAAGAAACTGCAGTGTTCTGATTGTGGTAAGAGGTTTAGAAAAAGGTGTTATTTCAAAAATCACCTTTGCATTAACTCTGGAAGAAGGCCATTTAATTGTGATCAGTGTAATAAAAACTTTATTTTGTCATTACACTTACAGATACATCTGAAAAGTCATGGAAATGTGAAACCCTATTTGTGTCATTTGTGTGGAAAGAGTTTTAAATGGCCCAGCAATTTAAAATGGCATCAGAAGATACGTTCCTGTGTAAAATCAAAGCTACGTTCACACCGCAGTTGAATGTGGCCCAGATATGATTGTTCCCTTTCATGAACTTTTCACTTTGCCTTGAGGCCTTTTCTTTTTTTTATTATATACATATGTATTCACCTGTACCTACCTGATCACCCCATTTGCTATAGTTTGACTGTTTACGGTAGACGCCCTTTTCTTTCGATTGTACAGAGACATCACTTCATTCTGTATATTGATACCTCAGAAACAAATATTAATTAAACTTTTGTCTAAATGAAAGATTATGAATAAAAGGATATAACCTTAATGAACATGATCATTACACTGCATTATTTGATGAATTCTTAGCACTGGTAAACATGTTTTGAACCAGGACTTGAAGATGGTTACTGTTGGGGCTCATCTGGTAACATCTGGAAGCTGGTTCCAGCTGCGGGTTGTGTAATAGCTAAACATTCAAACAATCCTTTCACTGGTCATAGGTGTTTCATTGGAGACCTCTGGCATAGCCTTTCAAATTATATTTGATAGTATATGCGAACACAGGTCATAGACAAATGCATACAACTTACTGTGCGTTCACACCGGACGCGAACCGCGCGTCAAATTCGTGCCTGCCGCATCTAGTTATATGCTTAAACCACTTTGTGTCCATTCGCACGTAAAAACATAAGTTTGAAGCTAAATTTACGCGCGTCAAAGGCAAAAGTTTCAAAACCTGTTGGCGGCCATCTTTTTACAAGATGTCTGATGTTGATCAATCATTTATCGAGAGAGTCACCGCTCTGTATTTGCTCTGGAGAGCAGAACAGCGGCGTAGGGATCATTGTCGCCGTATTTGGGTCCACCAGACCTCCGGAGGCGAACCCAGTTTGGCGAGTTTCACCATTTGCTCCAGGAGCTGCGCCTGGATGACGGCCGCTTTCAGCGTTACTTCCGCCTGTCCGTCCAGTTTGATGACCTACTGTCCCGTATCGGAGCGAGGATCACCCTCCAGGACACCAACTACAGGCGCTCAATCCCAGCTGCGGGGAGCGCCTGTCCATCTGTCTTCGGATAGTAAATGTATATGATATTTTAAATACAGTATATTCAATAAGTTAACATATGCTATGCTATCAATGTTTTTTTAAAACTGTGGTACAGATACCACTGTTGGTGCTCTTTCTAGTGATACTCAGTTAACTGCTATAACCTAACGTTAGACAACGGGATTTTTCAAAAGTGGCGCTGAAGGCTAACAGGTTAACCTAGAAATTAAAATATTCTCTTGGCAGACGTGATACTGTCAGGTTTCTCTGTATAAACACAGTAATCTTTCTAGTGATACGGAGTTAACTGCTATAACCTAGACATTAACCTAAAAATATATATCTGTAAGCAATATGTAGTGCTTGATTATTGGCATTTTAATATACCATAAACCATTTACACTGTTAAAAAAAGTTCTGTTAAAAAACGGAAAAAGTGCTGGTAATTAATTACCAGCACTTTTTCCGTTATTGTACGGGCACTTCCGTAAACCTTAAAACGGATATGACATTTCCGTCAAACCTAAAATGGAAAATTCCGTATTTTCCGTAAATTTTTGCGTTATTGTACGGACAATTTATTGTACGGACTATAACAGATATTTCCGTAGATTTACCTGACTTTTTCTTTACCATTTACGGACACTTCCATCAAACCTAAAATGGAATATTCCGTATTATTAAAGTACTCAACCGTAAATGGTACGGATTGAGTACTTTAATAATACGGAATATTCCATTTTAGGTTTGATGGAAGTTTTAGGACACTTCAGTCATCCTAAAATGTTTAATTCCGTACAGTTCTCTATACCGTTTATCATCAATAAAGCACAAATGTAGAATCACAACAATTATTTATTTCCTTTAACAGCTGCCAGCGCTTTAAAGTGATTGCACTTTTTGTGGTGAATGAATTGCAATATTTACATTACAACCATTCAGAACATCACCTTCACATTCAGAGCAATTTTACATACATAAACCAGCTAAATCTAGCAACTTTTTAGCACCCACAGGCTGACAGGCATTAATAACAAATGGATTTGTTAAAGACATTGGCCAAATAAGACAATAAAACTGCCAGCATTGCTGTTGCTGTCTCACCTGTCAGTGCAAATTGAGGAGCCACCTCCAGGAGAATGCAGAAACCTACACCTCCAACTCCACATTTCACACCGACAGGCAGAGCTCTGCAACCAGTGTCTGACCTTTCTACAAAAAACAAATAGAACATTAGAAGTATTACATTATACAACTTTTCTATAAAACATCAGTGCAGCAATAACATGTGCAACATGCCATAAAGAGATTTCTGCAAAAAATAAAACTTAAAACTTACACCTCCAACTCCACATTGACAGGCAAAGCTCTACCTGGAATCCCCCTTAACATGGGGGATTTGAAACTGCAGCATGTGTGTTGTGGGCATCTAGTTAAAACATCTGAACTCACATAATACTGTAAAAATCTGTATTTCTACTCCCAAGCCCCATGTTTTTGGATGTGTGTGTGTGTGTGTGTGTGTGTGTGTGTACATTCAGTCCAAAAAGGTATTTTCTGAGCTTTGAGAACAGCTCAAATGGCCCACTCAGATTCCTTCTGCTTGCATTCAAATTCCTTCAGCTGAGAAACCAGCTTGCACACCTGTGGAGGAATGAAGTGCCGTTTCTTCCCCTTCTTCTCTGCCTTGGAGCCTCGCTCAGGATTGATCCCAAAGAAAACTCTGAGAAAAAATAAAAAATAATAGTGAGATGCAGACAAAGTTTGCACGTGTAGTGTGGCTTGACAGGAGTGGAGCAGTTCAATAAAATCATACATTTGTTTTCTTCAATATGCCCCTATGTGTGAACCTCTCTATCATTCTAGTTGACCATCTGTCTAGTACCCAATGTTGTTGTGGTGCTGGTGCTGGTGCCAGTGGCTAAGCTTATCTCTTCCTTTGTATTTTCAAGACACATGCATTCACACTGCGCAAATACAGAAATGTTTGCAAGGGCGAGAAGTCTGCTTATAACCAACACATGACAGCATGCATCCCTCAACATGTGTGCAGGGATATTATAAATGCACAGAACACAGAAGGGGATAGAAAACACAGTTGACATCGTCCTATCAAAAGGTGTAACAGCATATTTGAACACGGACTGTCCTGGGGGTTACTCAAACATGGAGTGGAGCAACTGTGACATTCAGTGCATGTTACACATAAAAATATTAGCATTTGGGCATTAATCCAGCATGTATTTTTTTTTTTTAATGAATATGTTTAGTCTTTGCTTCTGGAGGGGGTCCCTGGAACAACATATTTTGAGGTTGGAGTCTGCAGCCAAATACATTTCAGTTTGTGTGTCTTTGGACATGAAAAGGTTTGACCACCACTGACATAACCTGGTCTCAGGTGCTAATGGTTTTAAAGAGATAGCTCAAACGAATTTTGTGTCAAGAAACCATTCTAGGAAAATATATTTTTGCTCCATTTCCCAACTAGAATCATGTTGTTTGTTTTGTTTTTTATTGACTTGGGACACTATGTAAAGCAAAAAGCATGTTACCTGCCATTTTAAAAAATATGACACATTTATTCCAACAATAGTCTTCAACAGGGAGCTACGAAATCTACGAACAAATCCATATTCAGGGGGATCATAAGCCAATAACAGCTGATCTAAAAGCTCACAGCATGTGGCGACACATTTTGAGCTTGTACATCTCAGACAAAGGGGTTTGGTGTAGATTGACAAAAAGCAGGTCGGGTGCAGAAAGGCACGGCAAAGTCACATTTACAAAGTATTTCCAAACAATGAGTGCTTACCTTTGCATGAATTCGAGAGTAAAAGCCATCTCCGGTGGGTATTGAACGTTGCAGACATAAAATATGGAGAAGACGTAGCTCAAGGCCACAATGGGAGAGGTGATGTGGTCATTGACAAGTAACCCATCAAGAGCAATCTTGAATTGCTGGTCACCTTAAACACAGATAAAAAAAAAGATAAAGACAAAAAATAACAATTCTGAGCACCATGTACAAAAAAAAATAATCCTATATTTTAAGGCAAGCAAAACATTTCTTTAATAAATACGACAAAACAACAGCTTATAAAACAGCTCGCTGAGATACAAAAAATATTTAACTACAAACCTCTGACTAGGATGCATGGGGTCACTGGGAGTTCGACTTCAGGATCTGCAGAGATCTGTTTTGGTGACAGACATGACACATGAATTAATGTTTCCAGTGCACACAAACCTGCTGGCAAATTGACTATCTGCTAGTGTCTTCATCAGACAGAGGTAGCCATTAAGCACAGACATGAATGTAAATAGTTTATAGAGAGAGGTTTATAGAGAATATCAGCAGCACAATTAGGGGAATCTATTCATACTGTGATTGGTTACTTGGTTCACCACTGGATGCAAATAATTATCTTGCACACAGTTTAAAATTTACAACATCTACCTCTTTTTTGTTGAAGAGTTTTATAAGAGTCTTCCTTGAAGTAATTTGCAATGCCACAGATGAGCTGTATTGGACCTTCGCCCGTCTTCATCCCTTTGGAGTCAAGGAAGTCATTGATCAACTTTTCTTTTTTGGAAAGTTCTTGTTCAAGGTTCAAGGTGTTAATTTTGTACAGGTACATAAGACTAACACTCATTTTCGTTTGGCCTCCAAAAAAATGCAGCTATGGAGAGAATTTTGAAAAAAAAAATTGTATTATTTCATTTTCATTTGCAACCTGTTCTGTTCTGTTTTGATCTCAAATGTTTTGCTTTTTTGGTTGCCACTTCCTGATTTTTGGTCTCAAATCTATTCCATTTGATTGTTCATCCAATTTATTCTATTTGATTGGTTGCCAGTTTATCTTTTTTGGTCTCAACTCTCTTTTTGGTTGCAAATCTTTTTTTGATTGATTAATAAAGACAAAATTCTCTCCATATGGAGCAGCACAGCACAATCATAATAATAACAGTAACAACACACCTGTGCCAGCTTGTTTTGTACAGAGAAGCCAAGGAGTTTAGATGCATGATCAAACAGGTGAGGAACTTCAAACAGGAACGGCCACTCGTCCTTTACAACGCCAATAGGGGTATCAGCATCGTTGAGGATTTCACGCTGAATGGGATATGTTTCAGTCATCAATTTTCGAACAGATGACTCCTAAAGATATGAGGCAGTTAGTCAAACAGTTAGTCAAACTAACCAATTAAAATAATAAAACAGGGTATCAATTTCAATAGATTATGGGCATAGCATGGGCATTTCACTATGTGTCCTACAATTTCACGTGTCCTTACAACACAAGAAAATAATGGATGATTGCAGACCCACCTGAAGATCCCGGGTTGAAAGGCACGTTTCAAGTCATCTCGTTTAGACAGCAGGTCTTCTCTACACACAGTCCCCTCAATGATTGGATCCCCACGCCACACATCCATACAGATCTGAATTCCTGGGCCTTTTCTTTGTTGAATTTTCACCCCCCTGCTCGCCTCTTCAGTGAGCTTTGTGGCCTCTTCATATTTTCAAATCTGTGTTCCAGCTGACGAAAGACAGTTTCAGAACCATCTTTTGCAAAAGGTTTGTTTCCAAACGGCTCTGTCAGCTTGAAGGAGGCAGGATATTGTCCTACAATCATACTGGCGAGTTCCCTCAGCTTTTGTCTACCAGGTCTTCCTGGGTGTTTATGGAGGTAATTTCAGCGACGATCCGAACCATCTCTCGTCTGTCTTTCCCCATTATGTACTTCTTTTCATGCAACTCATCCATGACTTTTGAGGAAATTTGTGCCATGGTACAGAATATGTGTCTTGGGATGGGGAGTCGGCTGTCTTAGGTGGTGTTGAGGGCAGCTGAAACCTCTGTGGCTCAGGTGTTGATGAGGGGCCAGGCCTGGTGAACTGCGGTGGAGCTTGTGAATCTATGGATGACATGACACACATCTCCATAAATTAAACACATCACGATTGTTACGAATCAATTAATACATTGGTCCTCAATGTCCAGCTTGGGTCCACCAGGAATACAAATGGACCTAATTACGAAACCCAATTATAGGGTAGTTATTGCCATGTACAGCTGATGGCAACATTTTTTTTTTTGCATTTTTTTAATAAGCCTTTGCAGTCTCAGAAAACTTGCATTAAAACAGAGGGGCAAAAACTCACCTGCTTCCAATGCTTTGACAGCTCTGACAAATCTTTTGCACTGAATGAATGGCAGAGTGTCTTTAATGTCCTCCGGGTCCACAAGGCTCAGGTCATCTACAGAGAGAACTCCTAATTCCTCCAGTTTAGCCATGAGTGTATCCATCTGATCGCTACTGAGCGATGGCATTGCTTTCTTGACATAGTTTTTCACAAGTTCCATGTTGGTGTGCGTTTAAGAGGAATGAGCCACCGAGTACCTCTCTGGTAAGAATAAAGTGGATGATAATGTCACGGGACGTAATAAGATCCAAAAGCAGAGGGAATGCAGCAAAAAGTATTTTAATGAAGAACAAAAGCAGGCTGACAAACAGCTCCCACGAGTAACAAAGAAAACTCTCACCAAATAGGTGGCATACTTCAGGCACATAAAAATAAAAGGAAAACTGAAAACAAATCCTCAAAAGAGCAGGGATCCTTGACGACAGGGCAGAGGACTTTTAAAGGTTCACCACAGCAGAAGGCTCGCAGACTGGAGGTACAATGAACGCGGTCTGAGGCACAGGACAAGACTGGGTAAATGAGTAGTCAACACGAGAACACATCACACATAATAATCCGACAAAAACCAGAGAGAACAAACACTAGAAATAGACAGGGTAATCAAAAGTAATTAGAGACAGGTGTCACCGCAAAGTAGCGGAGACGCTGATTGAGAAGGGCTGCAGGAGATGAGATAATCACGAAAGAGCGTGAGTGTGTGTATATGCGTGTGCGCGAGCGTGTGTGAGTGTGTGCGTGCGTGTGGGAAGATATGAATGAATGTAACAGAAGGGTGTAAATGTATGTGTAATTGGGGAAGACAGAATGTGAGTGGAGGGGAAAGAACAGAGAGGAAACCTGGATCCTGACAGATAATCATCAAATTTGTTAAAATCATGGCAAATGAACAGGTCAAAAGCATTTTTATCAAGTTCATAGAGTCCAAGCTCAGGTACCCAGCTGGCAGTTTTCCCTCGAAGCAAAAGTAGAACAGTAGTTTAATTTTTTACAAAAATGCTTGCTATTTGTCCTAACTGCAGTTGTCCTTTGGCATAGCTCAGTAACACCAGCATTCCATTTGCATATGTAGTGCCTTTAACCTGCACTCTCTCTGTGACAACGGAGTTACTTGAGTTCAAATCAAATTCTTCAACCACTGTCTGTATGTTCTGGTCATAGAGCTCTGGATAGAACCGTGTTGAGTCTGAGACATGAACCTGGGGACTAAACAAGGTACCACAAGACTGATAAGCCTGAAACAACTGGTGCCGTTCAGCCAGAGACTTGGTTACATTTATGAAGTTACTTGCCCTAATGCACCTTTTAAAATAAGAATTTTTTGATTCAAAGCGCATTGTCCAAGTATATATGAGTGGGCCAAATTGTAAAGTCAAGTGTGCATAGTGAAGCAGATAGTGGTGTTTCGGTCTAAGTTGAACTTTTGGAAAAATCTCTTGCCTCAATTCCACATACAGTTCAATCAGTCCCTTCATAAAAGCAATCTGCGACTCTGAGAGCCGAGGTGCACAGACAAATTCAACAAGCTCCCTCAGAAGTAGTACCAGTCCCCATACTTCATTATCAGCATCTTCAATTGTGTCATGCACCAAAACAGGCAAGAATCTCAAAAGCCACCTGTTTTGGGCTGCATGCCCTCCAAGCCTTGCTCCTGTAGTGGGAATAGTGTTTAGCTTGTCGCTGCTTTCACCAGGAAATGATTTGATTCTTTCATTAAGAACCTCATAACTGAACCACTTTTGTGTTCTGATTAAGAACTGCAAAAACAATGCCAAATCATAATCTACTACCCCCTCAAACAGATCATGAGCTAAACAAGCTGGTAAGCCTGGCTGACACACATGAAAGTTGGACAGTTTGTTGAAAACACTGTCACATTTAACACCGTGATGATTGTGTACTTCATCGTTACTTTCCAGAAACCGCACAGTCTCATTATGATCAGCTGGATTTCTATGAGTGAAAACTGTGAGAGGGTTCGACTGAAATTCACTTTTTGTTGCCAAACAGTATCTGCAAAAAATATTGAGCTGTGCTGAAATTTTCTGTAAAGCCACCAATCATGTGGGAGCCCAGATTATCTCCCATTATGCACACAACAGTGCCTTTTATATATATTTCCATTGAAAGATATGCCCCTTTCCTCCAGCTCACACAAGTCTGACACTAGCTTATTGAAAATTTAAAAAACTCTACACAGAGTAATGCCAACTGTATCTGATCAACAGTTGATCGTTGGTGTGGATGAAAATTTTCAAGTGTGAAGTAGACAGCCAATACTTTATGCTTTGTCTTGGCAGATCCGAGTGGATTAGGCACCTCAAAAGCATCCTGAAAGAGCATTACCTTTAAACTGTCTGGGTCTGAGGAAAACATCACCCATCAGTGACATCACAGAGTACATCATCTTCAGAATTTGAACTAGGACTGTGCTGATCTAAACCTTGCTGTTTTAGAATTACTTTGAGGGTTTCCAGTATTGGGATGTAATGATAGTGCCTCTTCTGGCCACTGCTGCGTCCAAGAAAGACTTCAACAGGTTCAACATAGTCATAGTGTGACTTGTAATATTTCAGCCTCTTGTGTTGCGTAGTTAAATTACCCTTTTCATGTAATGCCTTGTGCATAGGGCTCTGCTCGTATACACTATTCCCAAGAGATGTTAAAGTCTCCTTTGAAACACCATACTGCCCCAGTTCACGGGCTAGTGCATCCACAGTATATTCCTGTTGAATATCACTTATAGTTCTCATTTCATTTGCTATTTCTGTTATTGTGGAGGCTGGGACCAATGTTTTCTAGGTTTCTTGCCACTGGGGACTCATTCAGGACGATAGCGTCCAGCTACTGGGTTGGTGTCTCCACAGTGTGCCAGATCATTGCCCAGGTAGTGACTGCCATCTGGTACTGCCTTGTGGAGGGCTACATGGCTGTGCCCACCACCGATGACTGGAGGTCCATCACAGAGGGATTTCAGGAGCGGTGGAACTTCCCTCTGTGCGTTGGAGCGGTGGATGGGAAGCATGTGGTGCTGAAGGCCCCCCAACTCAGGATCCCAGTTCCGCAACTACAAGGGAATAGTGTTGTCACGGTGCCAAAATGTCAGTATTCGGTACAAATACCAGTCCACGGTTCCACGGTACCAAAAACCCACGGTCCTCAGTACCAATTTCGGTACCAAAGCTTAATTTAGATTAAATTTGCATATATTAAAGTGTATATCCATTTGTTAGATAACATTAGATAAAATGACCTAACAATAAACAATAGTTTTACACTGAAGCAATTATTGTCCTTGGGGTAATTTAAAAATTGTAACCGCATTCAAAAATGGCTATAAAGTCATTTAACTATGTGGGGGATTAGTTATATTTTAATCAGGAATATGATTAAGATATCTTGCATAATTTACAGTTACGTTAAATTATCGAAACTGATAATGGATCAATTGTATATATGAATGATCATAGTGCACTATGGTTCTTCATTAATATATCAATAGTCCAATTACAGATCGATTATAAGATAATTCTGATTGGAATTAAGTTAGTTACGTTCGTCCAGCAAACGGGCGTTTGTATTAATTCTCAATAGGATCATCGATTTTATAAACACAGAAGAGATCATCCTCTGGCCAGAAGAATGACGACTCCTATCCTTATAAAATTTATAAAGCATTGTAGCTTAAGATCAGACATTTTCAGGGACGATGGAATGTGAGCTTGAGACAGTTTAATCAAATCATATTTGTATTTTAATGAGACGAAGCTAATGAATACATAATTCTACATCTAAACACGTGATACAGGTATTTACACAGGGTAACGTTACGTAAACACATAAGACAAACGGATAACGACATGTAGTGAGAGAAGTTGAGAGAGAGAGATTGCTCTAATTTAGGCTGGTGCTATTTAGAGCCGTAACGCACACCTCGCACGCGCAGGGAGCGATTTGCAGAGGTTTTTGGTCGTGCGTTTGGGAGAGAGAATAAGAGAGAGAGAGATGAGATCGAGGGCCGGAGCGCGCTCGATTTGAATGCGGAACAGAGAGAGAGGGAGAGAGGGGGAGAGTGCTCTGGGGCACGCGCTCGATTTGATTGCGGGACAGAGAGAGAGAGATAAAGAGAGGATGAGAGAGAGAGAGAAAATGGTCACGTGTGACCATAGAACAGCAAACATCACAGACCTTTGAGAGAGCCATCAATCGAAACAAACCTTAAAACATTAACACTCGTTAGAGTTTGATACTTGCAAAAGGTTCGTTTGTGTGTGGCGAGCTGTGTCCAGCCTGCGCGTGTTCTCGGAGCAGAGTGCGCGTTCTCGTGCTGAGGCGCGTTCTCTCGTGAAGCTTCGGAGCAAGGCGCGTGCTCGTTGCCAGAGCACGTTTTCCGCGGGAGCTTTGAAGGCTGGTTGAAAGTGAAGTTGCTGAAGGAATTCAGGCTTCGTTCGTTTCACTCTTGGGTAGAAGCGAACCAAGGAGAATTTGAAAATGAAACAAAAGAAACTTTATAAAGAAAAATAAAAGTGGAGGGAACTCCTGGAAGGAGTTCAGGATCGGAGACTTTACATGATGAGCAGACGAAGGCAGGACGCGAGAGAGAGAGCAGGAAGAGCGTTTTTGCTTTTAAGGAATGTAAGGATATGCCTTCTTCTGGGACAAGAGCGAATCGGATCCTCTGATCTAGAGCGCGAAAATGTTCCTTTGTTTGTAAAGACACGCCCACTTTGACTGTCATGTGAGAGATCGAATTTAACATTCATATTTAGAAGTATGGTATTTCCTAGAATAAATGCATATTATTGTACCTTGCAGTCAAGATTCAACTCCGTTAGGTCTCAAGATTCAAAATGGTACTAAACACATCATTTTCAGAGTATATGATAACAAAATTACACAAAATCTACAGATTAGAAGCATTTAGATTTTGATTAATACACATTAATATTGAAATCAATTCCACATCGGTCGTGACACATAAATGGCAACACAGAAATATCAAGTCCATTTGTTGAGGTCTTAAATATGATTCTGTTGAATAAAGTCTCTTGGTGTGTGTGTGTGGTGATAGAGAAACAGAGTTTCTTCTGTTTATGGTATGTGAGTGTCCTGGCGTGAGGAATGTGTGGTGTCCGGTTACATGTTGGAATGGGAGAACGAGACGAAGACCCCTTGTCTGTTCAGGCAATTTAATGAAGTGTTCTAGAGAATCACAATTTATTAATTTGAATAAGCAGCTGTCCTTTTCAATGTTGCTACAAAATGTAGCCTACTAATACATTTTTTAAATCAAAACTTTTATCTGTTCATGAACAATCAAGTGTTTGTAATAAATAACATTCACAAACATACATTAATGTTGTAAAAATATATTAATCACTCAATGTGTTGATGTTAGATAAGGCATTAATGTTAATGAATGGTATCTTATTGTAGTTACCAACTAAACAGGAGATAAAACGTGTATTATTTGACTTGACTGTCCTTTTATTTAATCCAAAACTGCGTTCATATTTAATTTTAAAAGGCCTTTTAAACTAGATATAACCGCACACGATACCACTTTAGGGGCCGTTCACATATCGCGTTTTATGCGCGTGCAAATTCGTTATAGGCGCGCGGCTTATAATAGAGCATCACAGTCCCGCCCACAGCCGGTGCCGGAAGTAAAAATTCAATACAATTTCTCCATAGACATTTGGGGTATAAGCCATAAAAACGTAACCATACATGGTAAACTTAAAACCAGCAACGGCTGTACTAAGCGATTGTATATGCTCATATAAACGCCAAAAGTTCATGGGGCACTAACCTTGTTTTGAGATAAATGCCTTTTATTCGCGATGTCTTGGATAAGTACTTCATTACCCACAATCCTAAACAATCCCACAATCCCACAGTGATGCATCTGATTGGTGGATGTCGTGTAAACCCCGCGAAGGTCCGGAGAGCGTTGCCATGGAAGCAGGATTCTAACAGTAGAGAAACTGAACGGACTGTTTTCTTTAGCGGAAGCCATATAAATAGTTTTTAAATCAATACATTCCTTTTTAAATTAATATTTTGTGTCAAATTATTTATTTATTTGGTAGGTAGCCATGTAATAAGCGGGATAATGTATAGCGAGTTGGTTGTTGTTATAGCGAATACAACTCCCTTCAGGCTCCGCTTCGGGCTCATAATCAGCCTTTCGCGAGTTGTATTCGCTATAACAACCGCCTCGCTTTACATTATCCCTTACTTATCGTTCACTTTAGATAGGCTACTGTAGCCTTCGTATGGTATGAGTCATATCAAGCATTTTATGATGCCACTGTCAAAACAATATTAAGTCTAGGCATACCTCTTCATGCATTTACTGAACATTTGTGTAATAATTCATGGCAAGTTAATAAACTGATTATGACGGTCCAAGAGCAGACCATGCACCGGTCCATGCATCAGACCGGTGGCGCTGTGCACTTTCTGGTTTGCTGACCATCACTTTTTAATTTTCACTTGTTGTGGATATTAAGAAAATACATTAAATGTTATTACAATTAAGGATGAACTATAACATCATGAAAATGAGCATGGACCTCAACCTGTCCTGTCAGCAGAGTGTCCTGTGTCATAAAGGGCTCTGAAATAAACACGCAAACTAACGTTACACACTGACTGAACACACGTGTGTTGATGACTGAGCTGCACCATGTTGCTAACGTTATCGTTAACCGCTTTCACACACGCACACAATATATTATTATTTTTATTTACACGATTATTACTGAAAGAACTGCTATTAACTACACATTTACTATATAAAATTCACTCAAAAGGCTCTTTCGCGGTTCAGTCGACTTCAGTGAGGCGCGGTGGTTTATGGGATGAGTAGTTCCTTCGCTCGGAAATGAAAATATGTACACAGTCTTGTACCTTTGCCTTTTTTTGGATTTTCTCTTCGTTTTTTCACTCGAAATGATATGTTGTATGCTTATGAGTTCAGCCGTAGCTGGTTATCCTCAGACATGCTCTAAAACTCTTTAGATACGGATTTTTCCAAAAGTCAATGGGAGAAATGAATGGGAAATTTACTTCCGGCACCAGAGCTCTCTCGGGCTGTGGGCGGGACTGTGATGCTCTATAGAAGCATCTCAACAGGTCATGTGACAAAAATCAGCGGCCTTTCCGTAACAACATGGAAAGCTCGGCCGAACAGCTGATCATAGCTGTACAGGGCGCCTTTTTATTTCTCATCGGATACTTCCTCGTCATCATGGAGAGCGCAGTTTGCACCGCTTTCTCCTTTCCACAAGCGCGTGCTTTACCGTTGCCTCTGTCGTTGCTATGCAACCATGAACAGAGGCGCGCCTGGAAAACTAATTTGCACACGAAAAAAATCGCGCTTTGTGAACGGCTTTTTTTCCTCCTTTCTTGTCAACAAGTGGATTCAGAGCCACCGCATTAGCAGCGCAGCCGGTCGCCATGTCTCAGTGAGTTTATGAAGAGGCACAGAGGCATCTGTGCGCCGTTCGGACAGCGCATCAAGAACCCGATTAACCCGATACTTCAGTACCACCGGTACTTAAGAAAAGCTGGTACCGTAACCATTTAATTTTTTTAGTACCGAAATGGTACCGAAGTACCGGGTCTTTTGACAACACTACAAGGGAACGTTCTCCATCGTTCTGCTTGCAGTTGTGGATGCGAAGTATCGCTTCCGGGTGATCGATGTTGGGGGGTACGGCAGGACCAGTGACGGTGGGATTCTGTCAAACTCCGCGCTTTGGACAGGCTCTCCGGGATGGCACACTTCATCTGCCTCTTGACCGCCCCTCTACCTGGTGCTGAAGACAGAGGACCCCAGCCCCATGTCTTCGTGGCTGATGAGGCGTTCCCGCTGCGGAGGAACCTCATGCGGCCCTTCCCTGGACGCACGCTTCCTCCAGAGAGGCGTGTCTTCAATTATCGCCTCTCCAGAGCCAGGCTGGTGGTGGAGAATGCCTTTGGCATCCTCTCCTCACAATGGAGGATGTGCCGCTGCCTTATCGAGGTCCACCCTGAAGTTGCGGAGAAGTGTGTGAAGGCGACGTGTGTTCTCCACAACTTCATGAGGTATTCGGAAGGGAGAGAGGCACCTGCTGTGAGGGGCGCAGGGCATGCTGGAGAGGAGCCACTGCCAGGTCTGGGTCGGGTTGCAGCCAACAACTCATGGAACACTTCTCGGCGGAGGGAGCAGTACCATGGCAGCCGACGGAGTAGCATTTGAAGTCCTCCTCATGACTTCCCCACAACGGCTCTTTTAAGAGCCACCCACAAACCTATCCACCTGTTTCCTACGCCCCATGAGGCATTGCGTCAAAAGTGGGCACGACTTCCGGTTCGAAGTAAACAAGCGGGAGTTGACACTCATTCATTCATTAGTTGACCGTCATTCAAGATTTAGCGATCCAAACTTAATGATGTGGGAACACAACCTCAACGAAATTAAAAGGGGTGTTATAACAGTACCTTTACCATCCGCGGTAGATGGTTGGGAGGATGACGTGAAGAAGTGGCCTCGTATCACGTATGGTAACATTTTTAGCTATTTTGTAGATTCAGTAGCCTGTGATGGTAAGGCGATGAGCAATCTCAAAAGCTCAGAGGCATATCAATATCTACACAGTGATAAAGTCGGTCGAGTGTTGTTTAAGGACGTCGGAAACGACCTTGCGTATCTAAAAGCTGACATTGAGCCGAGCCAGAGCCTGCACGTAACACATCATAAGGCTTGGGTGCTAGTTTCAGTGACAGGGGAAATACAGACAGCGGGTTGTTCATGTATTGCAGGGCCAGGACGCTCTTGTAGTCATGCAGCAGCACTTTTGTGGAAGGTCAGTAAAGTTAGGACAATTAAGGGCACAAAATGTGTTATTGTATTGTGTATTTTTAATTAATTAATAAATGTACTAAACTGAAATGTTTACTGTGTGTCATTCATGTTCTGTATATGTTGCTTCACAGTAGCCTTGACTTAAAATATTTATTTTAATATTGTTGGATAATAAAATTGAATTCAATTTAGGTTGGGAATGCAGTCAGGCAGGGAAAGACAGGGATGGCATGCACTGATGTGCAAAGGAAGTGGAATTCAGGTGCGAAGAAGAATGTAGGAATGAGGAAGGTGAAGAACATTAATTTTAACCATCACAGGCCATACCACATTTATCCAGGCACATCAACAATGCAAGAATCAACAACTTCCCCCCAACTTTTTAAGAACCACAGAGAGTTCATAGCCCACAGTAATTCATCAGTGATGGCCCCACTGTTTCAGCTCCAGACAAATGGTCTTATTCAGTTAAGTTATAGAGCAGATGTTGACAGCAACAAGGCAGGCCACAGCAAACATGATCCAACCCACAGTAATACACTCTGTCATACTGAACACAGCACAACACTAACATGTCCAAAATGCACACATTTTTATGAGGCCTACATTAAAGTGTCCCCTACACAAGCAGCTACACTGATGGAAGAAACCAGGATGCAAAGTGCTTCACAGTCATGGCACGATGCTAGAAAGCTGCGTCTAACAGCCAGCACAGCAAAACGAGTCCCAAAACGAAACACCACAGATCCTCAAAAATTTCTAAATGAGCATCTGTACCCAACATTCACCGGCAATACAGCAACACTGCATGGCAAAGAAAATGAGATAAACGTCATCACACTCATGAAAAGCAGAGGGCATACTGTGGAGAAGAGAGGCCTGGTCGTGCACCCTGACCATCCTTGGTTGGGAGCCAGCCCAGATGGGATCCTTGACTCAGCACAACTCCTTGAGATCAAGTGCCCCTTCAAGAGTTCCATGTCACTGGCAGAATTTCTAGGACGGCCAAATGGTGACATCAAAAGTTTAGGTGATGGACAGTACCTGATTTGTCCTAAAGGAAAGGATGGATACTACCTCCAGGTGATTCTTTAATAATTTAATAATAAAGATCATTGTTTTTAAATAAAATATATTTTCTATATTTAGAAATATACTTTTTAATATGAAAGTATCTCTATTATTAGACTAACATTGTATTTTAAACTTACAGGTGCTTCTCAATAAGAATGTCGTGGAAAAGTTTATTTCAGGAATTCAACTTAAAACGTGAAACTAATATATTATATAGACTCATTACATGCAAAATGTGAGATATTTCAAGCTTTTATTTGTTATAATTTTGATGATTATGGCTTACAGCTTATGAAACCTCCAAATTCAAATAAATGAAAATTTCCCACGACATTCTAATTTGAGATGCACCTGTATGCATTAATTAAACAAATTATTTTTTACAAACATGTACTCTTAATCCTTTCAGACACAACTGACCATGATGTGTCTGGGCCTACAGAGCTGCAAGCTAGTCATCTGGACACCAAGTGAGGACATCGAATTGGAGATTCCATTTGATAAGCACTACACAGATGCACAAGTGCAACATCTGCAGAACTTCTTCTTTGTACACATGCTACCTAGGTTGGCTGATGATTTTGCTGACAAGAAAATACATCTCTGTCCAACATACCTGCAGATGTTTAATGCGTAGTTGGGGGAATGTTTACACTGTTCTTAATATTATAATAATATTATTAATCATCAATACTTATTAAGGCATGGTTACAGTTGTGTGAGGAAACAAACCACAATTAAAATAAAAAAATACACACTGAATAAAAACATTACACACTTAGTCATTGGCTTTTGAGTTTATTTATAAGAATTAATTAATGTGTCATTTGCACATTTGGTTAACAGTGGTATTCAGAACATTTCATTAAATAAAAATAGCAATACTATACTGTGAAAGTACACAGTACTTCTCTTTTTTGCAGAATATTACGAGATAGAAAAATATTAAGAATTTAAACAAATTTACACAGCAAAAAGAAAATAACTGTCTATGAAACAACAACTAAAAGAAAAAGTGTTGGTATATCAGTGCAAGTAAAAGTTGTGTATTGGTTTATACAGTTGATAAAGTTATAGAAAGAATTGAAGATTTAAGCTCAAGCTGATTGTGTAAGATATGGTCTATGTTCTAGAAATAAGCTCTCCTCGCAGATTTACGAGTGCTGCACAGATTCTTAGTATTCTGTCGATTTTAGGGACAAAATTAATAGGCACAGTTTGAGAGAGGATCTTGTACACCTTAAGACGTCTGATTGCTCGCTCAATGTGGATGCGGACATTAGCAATGCGTCTTGTGCGAGTGACCTGCTCATTTGTCAGCTGGCATTTCTTGCGCGTAAAAGCTGGCATGATCAAACGAACATTCCGTTCTTCTAGCAGATCTCTGATGGTGAAGCCACGGTCCCCCATCACCTCATCTCCAGCACGCAAATGGTCGAGAAACCCAGAGTTCTGTGTGATGAATCTATCGCTACATTTGCCACCGTAAGCCTCTGAAATGTACATAACCATACCAGATGGAGCAATTGCTACCAGATACTTAACAGTATTGTTTGCATAGTAGTGACTATAAGATTCAGTTCTTGAGTCCAGATTTTTAGCCTTCTGCAAGACACTTTCTGTGCAGTCAATGACACAAGTTGTGTTGGGGAAATTGTCCTTAAAAATTTGCGGCAAAGTGGCTTTTATTGTTTCGCGCGGCAGCCATGGAATGAGATCCTGGGTGTGCTCAGCAATCACATCTATCCAGAATGTCAGTGTTTTACTTATGGAAGTAAAATAATGACAAATGTTTTTGAAATAAAAAAGTCTGTTGAATTGCACTACTTGAAAAAAATATGCATTGCATTAACCATGCTTGCATTTTAATGCATTGTATTTTTAGGCCTCGCATTTTTATGGGCTGAAATTCAACATGGTTGTATATTTAAGCTGTGAATATTACAATTCAAAACATTTCAAACACATTTTCATTCATAAAAATTCAATAATCCATTTTCACCTTTCATATTTCCCTTCCAAAATATTCAAACTGTTAAAAAATACAACCTATAATATTCAACGGGCAATTTTCGGTCCACTTTATTTCGCTTTACAAATTCGCTTCCACAAATTCAGTGGTTCAAATTCGACAGTAAATTCAACAGTGACCTCCAGGAACTGCAGGAAAAAGCAGTAGATTACCGAGCATAATCTCCATCTGCTGTTAATCGATCTCACCAGCAGGGAGTGCAAGCGCGTGTTGTTGACGAAGACCAGAGCAACAGTTAGAGCAAGCCATTCATTCATTCATAAAACTGATTTTTAGAAATGTAAGTGTATTTGTGATTATTATGAGGGCTGTTTTCATGTTTAATTCAGTGTCTTCACGGTCCCTGTGTAGCCTACATCTTTCTCTACCGTGAACAAGATTACAATGTTATTCCCCCGATGCTGATGTACAGAACAAATGTTAGCTACATTTGAGGTAGACATATATTTCTCTTGGTTGTTTTGCCTTAACTTTATATCGCGACGATGTGCTGCAGTACTGGGGTTTCCCTCAATAATTCAGGATTGCTGGACATATAAACGCTTAACGTATACTAATGGACTATTGATATAGTGATATAAAAGACCAAACTCACACTTTATTGAGAAGGCTGTACTATATGGCTACAGGCAAGCAGACTCAGAATATGAACTTAACACGCAAAGTTTCACGCGTTTCCCAGTGATATACTGGTTAAAGTTGGCATCTATGGTTGGCATGACATTCGCACATTTAGGGGCCGTCTCTAAAGTTACATACGACATTGGTATACCACGTTTCTAACTTCAATAGCATTGGAAGAGAATGACTTGCAGTCATAAAAACAACTGTAAGTGTTCATGTAGGTGTCAGGCATGATGCACAACTTTTACATTTTTTATATTTATTCATATAAATAGAAGTTTGCTATTGAAGTTAGAAACGTGTATACCAATGTCGTACGTAACTTTAGAGACGGTCCCTAAATGTGCGAATGTCCAACGTCAAGCCAACTTTATAGCCATTGGCCAGTAAGTTATGTAACTGGAAACACTTAGCGTGAAACTTGCTTGCGCGTTAAGTTCATATTATGAGTCCATCTGCTTGCCTGTAGCCATATAGTACAGCCTTGTCAATAAGGTGCGAGTTTGGTCTTTTATATCACTGTATTAGTCCATTAGTATACGTTAAGCGTTTCATATGTCCAGCAATCCTGAATTATTGAGGGGAAACCCCAGTACTGCAGCACATCGTCGCGATATAAAGTTAAGGCAAAACAACCAAGAGAAATATATGTCTACCTCAAATGTAGCTAACATTTGTTCTGTACATCAGCATCGGGGGAATAACATTGTAATCTTGTTCACGGTAGAGAAAGATGTAGGCTACACAGGGACCGTGAAGACACTGAATTAAACATGAAAACAGCCCTCATAATAATCACAAATACACTTACATTTCTATAAATCAGTTTTATGAATGAATGAATGGCTTGCTCTAACTGTTGCTCTGGTCTTCGTCAACAACACGCGCTTGCGCCCCCTGCTGGTGAGTTTGATTAACAGCAGATGGAGATTATGCTCGGTAATCTACTGCTTTTCCTGCAGTTCCTGGAGGTCACTGTTGAATTTACTGTCGAATTTGAACCACTGAATTTGTGGAAGCGAATTTGTAAAGCGAAATAAAGTGGACCGAAAATTGCCCGTTGAATATTATAGGTTGTATTTTTTAACTGTTTGAATATTTTGGAAGGGAAATATGAAAGGTGAAAATGGATTATTGAATTTTTATGAATGAAAATGTGTTTGAAATGTTTTGAATTGTAATATTCACAGCTTAAATATACAACCATGTTGAATTTCAGCCCATAAAAATGCGAGGCCTAAAAATACAATGCATTAAAATGCAAGCATGGTTAATGCAATGCATATTTTTTTCAAGTAGTGCAATTCAACAGGCTTTTTTATTTCAAAAACATTTGTCATTATTTTACTTCCATATTTACTGACCTGACCAGGCGACATTTTGAAGCGTCTAGCTAAATCGGCAATAACAAAGTTCTGTCTAAGCTTCATTAATGTCAAGAGGATTTGGTCCTCTGCTGAAAATGCTGACGATGTGGGGGCAAAACGTTGCAAGCAAGACACAAGGGTTTTGAATTCGAGAAGTGGAATCCCTGTGTACAGCAGACAGTCTGTATCATCTTTCAAAACAACATCTGCAACAGGCAGTGTCCTCTCAGTGGATGGGGCAGTTGTCATACCACATGTGATGGTAGGTGCTTTGGAGTAGGTGTGGTCCTCCATTGTTGGGTCTGACCACTGTGTCTGGGCATCATGGAAGGTCTGTGAGGTAGGATCTGGGTCCCCAGAAACCTGCATCACATCAGGCTCATCTGTAGGGAATACATTAAGTACATATTTAGGCTGTGGCGGTCTTATATTTAGCTGGTTAGTACTTCAATGACGATTTGTTTAGTGGCAGAAGAAAAAACAAGTAGGGGGCATTAGAGTCTTGAAAAACATCTAGACTGCGTTTAATATCATCAATATAGATATTCTGTAACATTAAATGTTAACTAATAGAGGAAATTAAATTCGCATCTGTCACTGTGTACCATTGTGCCCTCCAAGCTCGTCACAATAAAAGTTTATGCGAGGTAAAAACACCAGGCTACCTGTCTACCATCATGGCATATATTAATAATAAGTAATTCAAGAAAAACAAAGGAAAAAAAACAAGCAAGTTGACATTACATAAATGTTAAGTTACCTGTTGTTGTTGTTGTTGTGACATGTCGAATCCTAGGTAGGCGTCTCTTCTCCGGTGGCTTCTCGTAACCCAGAAAGAGCGTTGGGTACGGGTTATCCACTGTTGGCTTCTTGTCCACAAAATGAAACGAGCACACAAACAGGTGTTTTGGGGGTGTTTTTAAGTTTAAGTTCTTCCTCCATATTCTATTTGATTCGTCGTCTTTTGGGAGGGGATGGAAACTGTATAATCGTTCACAGGAACACTCAGATTTAGTTTTAGGCGCATGTTCAAAACACTCACGTTTAAGCCACTGAATTAGTTTAGTGCGGTTATATGTACAACCACGAACAGCACATGTTGTCCCTGAGCTCCGTAACGACATCTCTCATTAATGTTTGCGACTTTAAATAGTAAAAAAATGTACTCGAAAAATACCTAACCTCTTTTTCTATGTAACACTAAATACCGGTGATTTCCTACTTCCGCCACCTAACCGGAAGTTTCACCCACATTCTATTTACAGTAGCGCCCCCCGGAAACAGGTGGATAAAGAGCATGTCTTTCTAAAAACAGTTTTACTCCATTATAATATTATTTTATTTTTTTCCAGGTTGTCAGCCTCAGTTCCAGGCTGTCAGGTCCACAACATGCACATGTATTACGTTTAAACTCTGAGTCATTAACCTTTTCAAAATTACAGGTTTCCCATGTTTGTATACAAGGTAAAATGATTATTATTATTTTTTAATAAATAAATGGAGCCAGCCTCCAAAAGTATTCCTTGCATTATAATGAAGTTTCATATAATCTGTAATAATATGTAACAAATACCATTAAATACAAGATTAATACGTCTCGTATATTAAAAATCAAGTTATGTGAAAAAAAGATTTGCTTTGTTGTGCATAGAACTCTACCAGGCATTTAGTCATATTGTAAAATAATGGGGGGGGGGGGTTGGAGGTTGCGGCAGCTTGCTAGCTGGTTAGTAGGTCAATAACGTGACTCAAAAGTGAAATTTGTATATCTTACAACTTACTAGGTTGTACAATCTCCACACTAATCTTCTTCCAAGTGAGATCCTTTTTGTTCCTGTCTCTATGAAAGTATGAACTTGAGTCATAATTGAGTCATAATTCCGGGTGACCACTCACAGCTAAAATTAGTTTCTCCTCCATTTTGAATGGAGAGTGACTTCGATTGGGAGTTTATGCTATGTCACTTTATGTCACGTTGAGCAAGGGGACTAAGCCAAAGCGGACTAAGGACATTGTGGTCCTTTACGAAGGGAGAAAATGTCCCAACGCGTTCTCGACCGCTTTCATCTCCAGACAGTTTACGTGTAAGCGCCCTTCCTGGGCTGCCCACAGGCCGAAAACTGGCCTGCCCTCAAGGCAAAAACTCCGGTTTTACTGTCTACACGACAACACTGCAACCGGCGTTCCTGAAAATCCTCACCCTGGCAGGGGTTTTCAAAAATGTTCGGTTTCAGTGACCTGATACTGCGTTTCCCGTGTGGACGAACGGGTGAACCGCGTAAAAAAAGTCACGGTTATAAAAATACCCGTGTTCGTGTGGACAAGGCCTGAGTCACCCTGAGGCGAATATGGCCGGAGGTCCATGCTCGAAGGGGGACCCGAGTTTTCAGCCAGTGCTGTATAGGGCGCATGTAAAGAAAGCCCAGTTGAAGCACTGCATAAGACCCAGCATCCTCTGAAAACTCTTGAGGGGGAAGATGCTGCCGGCCTTGAAAGACGCTGCTGAGTGTTGTATTTGCAGCGCGCGCTCTGACGTCAGTCGCGCTATCATTGACACAAGAGTCCAAATCTGTCCCCAGAAAGGAAATTTCCTGGCTGGGAGACAGCGAGCTCTTGGTCCAGTTGATTTGGAGACCCAAATCCTGTAAGTGGCTGAGTAATAAAGCTTTGTGGGCTATCAGCTCTGCCTCTGACTGCGCTAGAATTAGCCAGTCTTCCAAATAGTTCAAAATTCGCATCCCGTTTTCCCCCGAATCGCAAGAAAGGCCTGTGACGGGGCGTATTTGAATGGGTTTCAGATCTACTAAGACAAACCAGTCTCTCGGGTGAATTTGCGCGAGAATTTGTCTGGTCGTGAGCATCTTGAACGATTTTCTGCATGAGGGCTTTGTTCAAACGCCTGAGATCTAGGATGGGTCTGAGACCGCTATCCTTCTTTGGGACAAGGAAATATCTGCTGTAGAAACCTGCATCGCTCTGAATCAGAGGGACGGTTTCTATAGCCCCTTTTTTCAGCAGTTTCGCAATCTCGGCACAAAGTAGATGTGCTACTTCTGCTTTCACCGTTGTTTCGACTCTGGCTCGAAAGGCCACCTATTGGTTTTAATTTCATTATTAAAAATATATAATTTATAATTTTTTGGTATCTAATTTTTTCTATATTAAAATTATTATATTTAAATCATTCATCTCAATTGTAATTGTTGTAAATGCATGGTTAGAAAAAAATAGTCTGAACATAGTCATAACAAAATGCCCCTGGAAATCAATTTAAAATTAGAAAATATATAAGCAACGTTAAACATATGACATTTATTATCAAACCAATATAATAAATGCATTACACTTGTGAATTTGCCTTCAAATGTTTTATCTTCAACATTTTTCGTATAATTGTTATTATAATAATAATAATTCAAAATGTTGATAATCATAAATACATGCTATAATAAATTATATGAATATTATTAATATTACAATATAAATGTATAAGAAAGGGTAATCATTTTTAAGGGAAAATAAATAAGGTTGAGGCCAATATAAACTCTACTTTTTTCTGTTTGGTATTGTAACTTGACTTCGACTTGACTTGACCCTTAGCATGACTCGACCTGACTTAACTTGACTTGGTTGCAGGGGTGTAATGATATTCAAAACCGAACCGAAAAAACCGAGATTCACCACCTGTGGTACGAACCGCGATACTCTCATTTCGAACCGAAAGCGCCCCGCCCCCTGCTGCCCCGGCCCAACTCTCACTTCACTTTATGTCACAAAACTATTTTTTTCTGACATTTGATTAAATACTAACAACTAATGAAAGCTGTTTTTTTTTACTAAACTGTTTTTTTTTTTAACCGAACCTTTGATATTTTGATATTTTTGATATTTTGATATTTACTTTGATATTTTAGTAAATATCATTTACTAAATATACGCTAACTTTTGTCTTCCAAGTGCATGTCACGTGAATTTTGGTGATCGATCACTCTTGGCAGTTTAGCCTGCAGTGTTTCCCACACATAGACAAATTTTTGTGGCGGTGCGCCACAGAATCAGCACCGGCCGCCACATATTGCGTTTTTTACATATTAATTTTTATCCGGCCAAAGCCTCATTGGACCGCTAAGTGATGTAGATGACAGACTGCTGCTGTGCTTGTGAAAGGATGCATGTTACTGAAAGCAGGGGCGTGGCCACAAGGGTGGCACGGGGTGGCAGCTGTCAGCCTAAAAATTTGCTTTGCCACCCCATTTGCCACCCCAGATGACAGCTCGGATACTGATGGTTTATTAAGCCCCATCGGCTTTTATTAAAAAAAAGTGTATCTTACTTCAATCGATAGATAAAGTGCATTTCTACTCTTGCAGCAGCAGCAGGCTAGTGTACAAGGCAGATCGGTATAAATCCATAGCACGGAGCGTCGCTCGCTGCAGTAGGCTAACTGGAGTGTTGTTGGACTGACTCGTCTCGAAAGAAGAACGCGGCGCGCTTGTTTTGTTCAGACTGACAAGTAGCATAATAGTTGTCAGAATCTCCCACGAATACGAAAGCAAACTTTTCATTTGAATCGGTCATTCTGACATATGTAATGCCAATGGTATTGAAATTGTCATTCAAATCACAGTGATTTCAAGAGGCAAAAATAAAAAAATACAAAAGCACGTAAATAGCCAAATCAGCACAATAGAGATCTTGTAATGTTTTTAATTAATACGTTAAAAGCTTTTTATTTAATTTTAAATTAAACATAATTAAAATATATATTCCACTTTTAACATCTCCGAGATTATTTTAGCCTTCTTGATTTGGTATTAATTGCTAATTGCTATTAAAATATAAATGTATCAAACTTTTCCAATGATAGACTGTAAAAATATATTATTATTATTAATAAATTTTATTGCTCTGCCATTTTAATATTTGCTTAGGCTTAATATTTGATATATATATAATATATACTTTATATATTTGGCAGAGAGCAATAAAATATGTCTGCGCCAACGGAATAATATTTATTGGGATAATATTATTAATAATAATAAATAATAATCTTTTTTTTTTACAGTCTATTAGGAAAGTGTTCGTCATATTGTCACTGGCACACCCCTCCCCCACTGTTTTATCTTTTCACCAGAGATACCACATGTGGTGGACCGTGAACAAGCTGAAGCCTGAAGCGTCATATTATTTGTCATTTTAATGCACAGAAGCAGGTAAAGACAAGTCAATCATGTGTCTATCTCACTCGTTAATCTAAAAACGTTATCTGAGTGGTGGTTATGTTACAATGAATTATGTATATCTTCAATCAATGCACTGACGTTGGCTCATTAGGCCTAGTTCTATTGCTTGTTCGCGACGCAAGTGGATTTTTTGAAGGGGCAAGTGAAAGACATTTACTTGCCTGACCGGACAAGTTGACGGATTAAAACTTAAGTGACTAAAAATAACTAGGAGAAATGCGAGAATGGTTATAATTTTATTACCTTCAGCGTAGCAGCAATTGATAATGGATACGTTGGTGTAGTATTTCTGGTAACGTTAGGCCTAAAGCTAAGGCCAGTGCTGCTGGCTCTTTTTGAGAGACTTTAGTGGAGATATAAAACCAAATGAGCGTAACAACAGCTTGCACACACAAGAAACTCACAGAAGAAACATACATTCAAAATGTTGAGTTTATTATTAATAACATGATACAGTTTAATAACATGAATATTATTACAATTGCAAATGTTAAGTTATTTAAAGGCACACCGTGGATCTGTTTTAAAGTAGGCCTATCATTTTTTTTTTCTCCAAAATGTCTTATTTGTTTATTCAAAGGTTTATTTAAAACATTAATCTCATAGCATTAATTATTGCATTTGTACTTTCCCAATATACGTTACTTAATTGTATTATATTGCTATAGTGTGTTACTATTAATACTGAATTTATTTATCAAACATGTAAACATTTGACATGAAAGATGCATACATTAAATAAGGTTAAAAGCCTTTATAAGAATAATTAATGACCTTGGATAAATATAAAAAAATATGCAGATTTGCAGAAGTAAAAGCTGATAGAACACTGAAGAGGGTATTGCTTTGGAATAAATTATATTTATAGCACTAAAAATCCTTTTTTTACAATGACCGATTTACTTGTACGAAGGACAAGCACATGACAAGGCTTAATGTTGTTGAGCCCTGGCACTTTGATAGGCTAGCTTACACATTGTGGCCAAACGCCAGTGCACAATTTTTGAAGGATGTACACATTTACGAATCTTATTTTTTGATAAAGAATATATGTAATAGTCATCCTTAATTTGTTTTTATGTGATTGTTCCTGTTATTTGTGACAGAATACCCAAATGAAGAGGAAGGTAGACATAGAAAGCTATTTTTTTTTAAAAATCTAAGCAAGATACAGTAAACGCAGGAGAACAGGAGCTAAGAGCTGAGGCAAGAGATGATGCAGTGGAAGCAGGAGAACAGGAGCTAAGAGCTGAGGCAAGAGATGAAGCAGTGGAGGGACAGAAAGGCACAGTGGAGGGAGGGAAGGATGTACTGGAAGAAGATGATGCAGAAGAAGAGGAAGAACAAAGCAAAGACATTGAATGCAGCATTAGCAAGACAGAAACAGCTTCTGCATGTCCAGTAGGACCTCATGGTACGTTCCATTGTCAGCAACAGTGTTGTCAAAATGTTTAATTTAGGTTAGATCATATTTAAAGGAATATGCTGAAAATGCTGTCATTATTTACAGACTCTAAAGTATTATGTAGTAGATTAGGGTTTACTTTAGAGTTGATTACAGTCAGATCTGTTTGTTGCCCTTCAGGAGCAGAGTGAGATACCCTTTTTGTAGTGGAATCAAATAAATGCTGATGTAATGAGTGCCCAATCATTTTTAGTTATTGTATTGTGTTAGGAATTAAACAACAATTTATCCTCATTCTTAGATATATCCAGATTCAGAAGTGAGGGGCCCACCCAGCCAAACTTGCAGACATTCCCTAAAACTTTTCAAGGAGCTGCAAAGAGAAGTTTTCACAGTGAGTGGTACAAGGCATACACATGGCTGGAGTATTCACAGTCCCAAGGATGCTGCATACTGCTTCGCTTGCAGGCACTTTTCACTCCCTAATGCTGCCATTGGTGTGTTTACATCTTTAAATGGATACTCAAACTGAAGAAAGCCACATTTAAAGACAGTGGATTCAGTTTGCATGCAAAGTCGGATGTCCATGTTAATGCAATGACTGCCTGGCTTGAGAACAAAAGAATGGGGGAGAACAACTCATCTCTGTTTGCACTGATCATGACCATAAAAAAAAAGTTACTGAAAATCAGAACTATGTGAAAACCTTAGCTGAAGTTCTTCTCCTGACAGCTACACAGAACATTGCCAAAAGTGTCAACTGGTTCCATATGCTTTGTCACCTAGTGACATACCCCCCCGCCAAACCGTTCTAGTCCCGAGAACGGTCTCCAGACACCCAGTCTCCATACCTGGCTGGAGGCTGACCTCGATTCTCTCCCGTCGAGGTGGGGAAATGGGTGCTTCAGTTCGTGGCCCTAGGCCTAGGCCTCTTGGAATCCACCGCCCATCCTACCAGCGGGGGCATCCCGGACGCTTCGACCGGTGGATTCTCTACAACACATTTTGGGTAGTTTGGGCAAGGGCGGATCAAATTGCGGTGTAACACTCGTTCGGGGCCCACCTTTCCTTCTGGTCGTAATGCATATACGGGTTGGTCTGGGTGTGGCTGTCGCTGAACGACAAACGGCTGAGCCTCCCACCGGTCACTCAATTTTCCCTTCCCACTCAATTTTCCCTTCCCTTCCATCGTGCACACAACCCGCATAAATACGCCGTCGAGCGCCATCATAGCTATGCCAAACCTATGGGCGGCAGTGTAGGGAGAAGGATAAAGCCATGCAAGCCAATCAGAATCCTCAGAATCAACAAGAGAGAACCTAAAACCCTGTTTCTCCCAGTTGACACGACAACATATAACCGGCGTTTTCAGAAATCTCCACTTTGGCCGGAGTTTTTAGAAATAAAAGTTTTCGTCTAAATGACAGGCCAAAACGCAGAGAAATATCTGCGTTTTCCCATCGTGTTAACGGGGCCTAAGTGGGCATGTGCCATAATCTCACCTGCACCAACTGGACATCCATCATTTTTCCCGTGTTGAGGTCCATCATTGAATAAGAGCCATATTTTGCACAGTGTCCCGGGCTGTCGGCTCTCATGTCACCCCCAAGCTCGGCTCCCCCAGGCCTACGCTTTGTTTCCTGGGTCAGGTCTGCTTGGGTCCGCTTCCACACAGCGAAAACACATGGCTCCATAAATGATGAGGCATGGAGGAAATATGTGCTCTCTACTATGTTGCAGACTTTGAGTGCAGACAGAACCTGTAAATCTTGATGAGTTGATTATGTTTTGAAATTAGACATTAGAAATTACACGCACATACTTCCATTAATGCTGTATATTTTTATCCACTTCTTGCTACATTTATGCACATTTATGTACTGTTACTTACTTTACTGATCTGTCTAAATGACGTGCCAGTAAAGTGTACTGCAGCAGATAACTGCAGGTTGCCTGCTGGGGTGCTGTCGATGATCGGCTGACTTTTCCACTGCCTGGAGTAGTCACAGAGAGGACATTTCTGTCTGATTGACAAAAATGTTCCCCTGACATACTTCTCCAGCTCACATGTCCGCTGACAGATTGGACAGTCATGGAACAGAGCAAGGAGGCAATCTTCATATACAAGATATTTTACAATATCTTGTATTGGTGTTGGAGGGCTGTGGGGTGGGTGGGAGGATGAAATATTATTATAGTACTTCATCTCTCTTTTCCATAAAACATAATACAGCAATTCGACTACAAAGTAATTTAAAAAAGAATATTTAAAGAATTGTAATTATAAAATAAAGGAATTCACATCAGCAATATCAATCCATTTTCTGTGATCACAAAATTAGTAGTTTGTGAAGATTATTCGTATTTGTAGTTAGTGTGTAGACCAGGAAAAAAGTTTTTTTGAAAATATGTAAAAGATGCATATTTTTGTCTAATTGGCAGTGAGTGATCACCTGACAATGGTTGAATCACTCAAAGAAGACATGCTGGGGTGATATGTTGACTGAGAACGTCAACTGGTTCTTCCTCAGCATCATCCAGATCCTCTGTGTCATCCAGCAATGTCTCAAGCAGGGCTCAACTTAAAAAAAAAATCCCCACTTGCCCCCGGGGCCAGTAGATCAGAGTTTTGCTGGCCCCTTCTATATTTTTACTGGCCCTGAAAGAAATAAGGAAAAGCATGGGAAACCATTTCTGGCATATCAGAATGGGTGCTAACATGATAAAACGAGGTTACTCGCTGCAGTTCGCTCGCAGACTGCCGCGCAGGGGCGGACTGAGACCAAAAAGTGGCCCTGGACTTTCTGACCCACAGCAGACCACCACATCATAACACATTGGCTCATTAATGTGCAGAATAATTTTTAACACTACTTATAGCATAAAAATATTACAAAATGACAAAAATAAATGCTATTTAAACATTTATTTTAAACAACACAACACATATTAGATAATATTTGTAAAACCAAAGGGAAACAAACAGAAGAACATTAAGACACACAACAATATTAATATAAAACTATTAAGACATTAACATTTTGCATTAACATGAATCCTCATGGCATAGGCTACTATTAGGCTATCCTGTGATATTAAACTTGCTCTTTTCTTCCAGCTTTTCATCCATAGACATTATTTGTAATTATCTGCTCAGATAAATTCACAGTAACGGCTCAATATCTCTCTCTCTCTCGCTGTAAAAGTAAACGTGAAAGGGGGCGTGTTTCAAGATACTCAACAGGGAGGGTGGGCAATACACTCACATGCACACAAAACACACTCCTTGTCGGCCGCGCCCGCCGCGATCGATTCACTCAGCCATTTGCGTAGAAAATAAATGTAATATTATGATTTCCGTCATTTTTTAAATATATTCGTGTAGCCTTCCGAGTGGGCCAGTCCGCCCCTACGGTGAAAAGCGAAGTATCACATCGCGCCGAAATAGCGAAACTGCTGGGAAAAGGGGCTATAAAGACCGTTCCTCTAACGCAGAGCGAGTCGGGCTTTACTGACGCTACTTTCTCGTCCCCCAAAAAGGGTGGTGGTCTCAGACTCATCCTAGACCTCAGACGTTTGAACAAGCGCTTATGAAATGCTCGTTCAAATTGCTGACAACCAATCCTCGCGCAAAATCGCCCGTGAGATTGCATGGTTTATCTCAGTGGATCTGAAAGACGCTTACTTTCAGATACAGATAGCATCCCGTCACAGGCTATTCTTGATATTCGCCTCCGAGGGTCGAGCTTATAAGTACAATGTCCTGATGTTCGGTCTGTCCTTAGCACCTCGCAGGCTCGCACGTTCACGAAGTGCATGGACACGGCGCACGCGCGCTCGCCTCCCAACAACGGAGTATGCGAATACTGAACTACATCGACGATTGGTTGATTTTAGCTCAATCAGAGGCAGAGCTTATAATTCACAGCCGGAATATTAAATAACCGGAAGTAACATTGACACTCTTCGCGCCACTGTGTGTGACGAATTGCGGTTTGTTTTGCTGATGGCCAGTCACTGGCCCGCACGGGCCAGTGACTGGCCAATCAGCTAGCCCGACATACTCTTTTACTGGCCCCGGGCCATCGGGCCATTGCTTATGTCGAGCCCTGTCAAGGCATCTCCTTTTCAAAGGTGGGGGCCTTGTCTTGTCCGATGTTGAAGTAAAGCCTCCAAACTCTGCTTTCACCTCAGTATTGGTTCCAAAGGAACTGGTGGATGTATTGACTTGGATAGCTGTAATATGCCAATTTTAATATGACTACATATTACAGTCCAGGGGTCAATACACATCCGGTGACACTATTTCATAATAATAAGTGACATTCACATATTCAATTTTAAGAAACGGTGCATACAAAGACATCACCAATATACTAAGACATCACCAATGAACACTAGCACAGATATTTTCACAGATATTTCATTGTAAAAATATTAAAGACAATAGAAATCATTAGATCATGTCATTACACAAATCGACACTAACCTTTACTTCGAATGGATTTGAGAGTATACTCTGACAGTTGGGTGGCCACAGTTGCCCTTCCCCTCTTCTGTGGCTCCCACTGACAGCCGACATCTCTTGTCTGTGTGGCAGCCGCAGAAGTTCTGCAAAACAGAACACAAATAAATTTACCATTAATCATACACTTTTCTCAGTAAGGTAGAAGTCAATATAGAAGCATTACAGTATTATATACACGTTATTATTATCTATCGGAGCTCTGTTCACAATGACATGCAACGGCTTGTGGTTGTGTGTCTGACCCTGCTGCTGAGTAAAATTAAACACAAAACACAACTTCAAAAAAGCCCCTGTAAAACGCATTACATTACATTACATTACATTATAATCTACATCGCTTTAACACAGATGAAGTTATGGTAACAGAGAGTTGCCACATTATGCATGCAGCATTATTGCCCGGTAGATAGCTGATGTAATAATGAGCAAACAGGCGGGATCGTTGAATTGGCTCCTGACAGAAAAGCGCCACTTTGGCCGCACTGTGCTAGCAAAAAGGCGGGATAGTTGAACTAGCTCCCATAGAAAAAAAAAACAACTTACCGGTAAAGACACAGGGTGTCCAGTTGATGGTGTCTTGATGTAAGGCACTGCATCCGGCTTCAAAAATTATATACTGACGAAGCCCATTTTTTTCTCCTGCCAGTTGGTGAAACAGTCTTCAGTTAAGTGCTGACCGCAAACCGATGTGTGGTTTTTAACATTACCGGGACCAAGGAACGTAATCCATCTATCTCTCACAGCAAAATGTTTTGGTAAAGCATGAAAGCTAATACCACTATCTCTCCTCTTAGCATTGCAACCCGCTACCGCACATAGGTGTTGATCCGCCATCGTCTTCTCTACTCTTCAGAACCTGAGCGGGCGGGGCGGAGGGGAGTATGAGCTCGTGGCCCCGCCCAGTGGAGTTACTACGTCACAACTCCAGTCTATTTTAAACGGCATATTAGCGTCTGCTACTGATTCACAGCCATTTGAATGTAGAAATACTCAGAAATACAACTTTTAGCTTATTTTTCTCAAGATATGTCCTCTAACATTAGAAAAATGCCACAAGAACATGTTAACACCTAGAAAAACATGATTTTCATCGGAGTGGGTCTTTAATGATTGCACGTTTCCAAGGATGACCGAGGGAAGTGGCAGGCGGCGCAATCCAGCTCTGCATAGCCTCCGTTGCTCTCTTCCCCTCCGGCTCTCCCCTCCGGGCACGCTTTCTCACCCGACCTGCTGCTGTCACCCGCAATCCTGAGACAGGCCCACGCCGTCTTCCGCATGCTCCACTGCCTCGTCCGCGGATCCTCATCTCGCTTGATCCACAGACCAAGCTCTGTTTGTCGATCGACATAAGCAGACCCACACCTGTGAATCTCTGGTGAAATTTCATCACAAAGAGTGAGAAGCATCCAGCTGCAGCCCCGCAGACTCACTTCTTGCTAGACACCAGTGGCTGGACACCAGTGGATGGACAGCAGACGTCATTTCCTTTTCAAATTGACGTCATTTCCGTATCGTCATTCACTTTTCAAATTTGACGCGCCATGTCAGCGGTAAGAAAAATAAATAAACTGTCGATGATGATAGGTCATGTCAGAATTCAAATGCACAAACTAGCTATTTAAAAAAAATCGTCTTGTTTTCAAGGTACTGTGTCGTGTTTTTTAAAGGTATTAGTGAACTGGTGTGCCTCAATTCTAGAGCTAGGTTGCTCTAGGTTACTTCCCCCACAACCTTACGGGCCTGACTGTGGCATCTTCATTCTGATGGTCAGATTGTGTAATTTCCAATAAATATTGCAAAACCATGATTTGTTCATTTGATCTGGATTGTTTGGTAAATTGTCTGATCATGTATATGAATCTATGTATATTTTAAAAAACAGAAGTGGTTACATTTACAAAAAAAATAAGAATATCCAAATGGGCAAGGCAAAAAACTGTGGTCAATTAACATGTACAAGTCTGTTGTATTGACAAAACGTTATAGTCCATTGATCTAGGCTGAATTCAAGTCACAAAGAATAGTGATATGATCTGAACAATATATATTTTCGAGGTGCTTCTTGTGTATGCAGTTTGCATGAATTATTGATGTTATAATATTAAGTATATTATTGAGAATTGTTTTATGTAAAGACATTATGATAAAGATCATATTTCAATTTGCACACAGCTTTTATATTATATATATATTATTGAGAATTGTTTTATGTAAAGACATATGATAAAGATCATATTTCAATTTGCACACAGCTTTTATATTATATATTTTAAAGGTAGGGTAGGTCAGAATTGTCTAAAAAAAACTTTTATTCAAATTTGTTTAAACTGTCTTTATATACCAATACATAATTAAAATGTAAGTAATTTGAAAAAGAGAGTATAAAATTCCCTGTAGGAATTAATGAGCTGTGTTTTTTGAAGATTAAATACACTATAGTCACTCAATTTTTATACTCTCTTTTTCAAAGTACTTACATTTTAATTATGTATTTGTATATAAAGAAAGTTTAAGCCAATTTGAAAAAAAAGTTCTTTAGACAATTCTTACCTTACCCAACCTTTAAGTCATAAAAGTAAAATGACAATATGGAAAAGACGTGTGCAAAAGCCTGCAAAGAATGTTGTCTATCCACTGGTGAAAACAGAAAATAAATATTTTGAAAATATAAAATGAATATATGCATGTCAATCCAGAGGTGAAAACGGAAATTAGCGGCGAAACGGAAATGACGGAGAAAAAGGAAATGACGTAGGCTGTCTATCCACTGGTGTCCAGCCACTGGTGTCTAGCCGGAGGTGAGTCTGCGGGGCTGCAGCTGGATGCTATTGCAAAGAGTCCGCGGGGCTGAACCATTGCATTGGATGAGGAAATCAATGAAATGTCCTTATTTCTTTATATCCGTGGGATTCGCGTGTGGCGCTGATAACTGTCTTATTAAAAATCGCGCCCTGCTTCATACCACAGTCATGATAAAAACATCAATGTATTCACTCATCCATAAACATTATTGAATTCATCGGCTTGACGACAAGTTCCATAATTCCGGAGGAAATTTTGATGTCATCAACCTACGCCTTTGTTATTGTAAGAGGTTAGCGACCCCTAGCGGTGAAAAAAATATTTATTGTATCTTTAAATTAACAATAAAATTATGAATTACATTTTAGACACAATATTGTCAGTATTGTTTGTTTTCCCTTTATTTCACCATCAAACCGTAGCAGAACCATGCAACAGACAGCGATTATTATTTTTTTACTGACTGAATCCGACTGAATTCTGACTGAATATATTTGTCACGGTTGATAATTCATTGTTTCCTCTGTGTCGCGTGTCACTGTTTGTTTACATGTCTGTGAGTTTGCCCGCTCACGTGTTTGTTCAGTGCTCCAGCTGTCTGCAATCATCTCATTCCCCTCCTCAGCTGTTTCCCATTACCATTCTCTACATATACTCACTCATCTCTCCATTCCAGTGTCCATCCGTTGCTTGCAGTTCCTCGTGTTTGTTTGTGCTGTCTTCCGGGTTTTTGTCGCCGTCCTCTGTGGATGTTTTCTGCCGTTTCACCGCACCCGAGCACCGATCACCGAGCACTGAGCACCGAGCACCAGACCATCGAAGTCCCTGTGTGACCGAGCCTGAGCATCATCCCCAGAGTATTCCGTCAGCCCTGTGGCCAGAGAAGCGTCTTCGCGAGCGCAACCAGAGAAGGATCTTCCTCACTGACTTTGAGTGTTATTCATTGTATTGAGTGTAGAGTCCAAATAAACACTTGTTCACCTGCTATTGCTTCCAGTGATTTGTCATGACAATATTACTAAGTCCCAGGGGGTCTGAAGTAAGAGAACCTACTGTCAAAGTCCCCAAACTGGCAACAGTGCAACTGCAGCTGACTTTCTGCCATAACTTAGGAACTCTACTCTTCACCAGTGTTGGGTGTAACGCGTTACAAATTAACGCGTTACTGTAATAATATTACTTTTTTCAGTAACTAGTAGTGTAAGGCATTACTCGTCTGAAAATGGTAATATTATTACAGTTTTTCCCGAGCTAGTTACTTGCGTTACATTTGCCAGTAGCACCATCACACACAAGGCACACAACACAGAGAACAAAGGGAAGGGGAGGAGGGCGTGAATGTAACAGTGATTGGTCTGGGTTTGGCACGAGGTATCATTTACCATCACCGATTGGTCGACACCCGGCAGCCAGCCGCAGAGCGGCATCCTCAAAGACAGATGGGGGAAAATGGAAGCGTCAACAACGGCAAGCTGAGGAAGGTTCCCAGCAACAGAAAGCTAGTTTCGACGGGTGGAGATTCAGTAATTATTTGAATATGTTCTACGGAAGGAAAATAACTTGACGGTGAAGTGCACACTCTGCCCGGGGAGAAAGCTGCTCTCCACCGCTTCCGACAGCACGGACACATCAAGCTCGTTGCGAAGCGACAGAGTGACATGAATGAGCAGCCCCGCAAGCAGCAAAAAGTTTAGACTTGTTATCCCATACGGAAAATGTAATATATGTACATATATGAAATATACATATATGAAATATATCCACATATATAAAATATATACCATATATATGCCCGTATATAAAACCTATTAGAAAATGGAATAATTGACATATAAAACCAGCCCATATATTTTATGTATGTATAATAGTTTTTTTTTTACATACATGTCACATATATATAATTATCAGTTTTCAAATATAATTTGTGTAGTATTTGTTTTGTTTTTATGAGCTGGTCAAGAAGAGGTAAAATAACAATAAATAATACATTTATTTATAAAAGATTCGAAAATGAAATGTGGATATGTAGACTTGATCTGTAGACTTGAAATAAATAGTTAAATAGTAAATAGTTTGGCATATATAATAATAATTTAACATTTCCTTATGGGATAAATTGACAATCAAATTTATTGATTGTTTGCACCAGACGGTGTTTGTTAAACATTGAGTAAATTAATACTTGTTTTTTGTACTTGATTGCACAAGGACAGTTGTTTGTAGTTATTTGTGCTAGACAGTGCCAGTCTGTTGTTGGCGTAATAAAGACCCTTAAGAACACTCCTCCTTTGTATGTTCTCCCTCCATCTGATGCGTCTCAGGCAATTATAAAGTAATTAAGAAAAAAAATGTAACTAGTAATATAACTAGTTACTTTCTCCAGGGAGTAATAAAGTAAAGTAAGGCATTACTATTTTTGAGAGTAATATGTAATATGTAATATATTACTTTTTTGAGTAACTAGCCCCAACACTGCTCTTCACTGACTGAAAGTAACACATAGATGTGATTTGATTTCTGTTTTTACAGTCAAATCTTGATGCTATCTAATTCTCTGAATTTGAGAATTATATAATAATATTTAAATTATACATACAAAATTTACCTGAACCTCATTTTTTACCAATGCAAATCCCTTTTTAATGTTTGTGTATTTCCCTTCTTGTTAGACTGCCCATCTAGGAACCATTGGTGGGTGTAAAGTCCAAGTTGCAACTAGGAGAATATTAACAACATTGATTGGCCATTCTTTAGCCACTCAATTGAACTGGAATGGCTCAAACCAAAAGAGACCTTTTCAGAACCTGAGGCTAAGGAGGGTTGTAACAGGTAAGCTAGCTTGTGGTTTTAGAAATAGCATATATCAGTTAACAACCACCATCGCACACCTGTGGGTGATAGGTGCGTAGGATACGAGGTCACAGAGTAGGTCAACAATTCAGCAATTGAAGAATTCCCGCACACTATCGGTACTTGCAAATAAGAAAAACTGTTTATTAACAACGTTTCTGTCTCACGGCATAAACAGATATTCAAAACTCAACTCATTTACAATAAACACATGACTAATCAACAAACGCTCCATCTGTAACCACTTAAGCTCATTAAAGGGATAGTTCACTTTAAAATGAAAATTCTGTCATCATATACTCACCCTCAAGTTGTTTCAAACCTGTATGAATTTCTTTCTTCTGCTGAACACAAAGGAATATATTTGGAAAAATGTCAGTAACAAAACAGTTACCAGGTCCCATTGACTTCCATAATATTTTTTTTCCTACTATGGAAGTCAATCGGACCTGGTAACTGTTTTGTTACTGACATTTTTCAAAAAGAAAAATGAATTTTCTTCCTTTGTGTTCAGCAGAAGAAAGAAATTCATGCAGGTTTGAAACAACTTGAGGGTGAGTATACGATGACAGAATTTAAATTTTAAAGAGAACTATCCCTTTAAGAGTAGGCTACATAATTAACACGTCATCATAAACAGTTACAAAAATGTAATTCTAAACTGTTACAATAACCAGCAAAAATCCATCTGTAACCATTTAAGCTCATTAAGAATAAATACACTGCAAAAAATGCTTTTCTTACTTAGTATTTTTGTTTTGTTTCTAGTCCAAATATCTAAAAAATATTACATCAAGAAGCATTTACTAGAGAAGTAAAATGACATAAGAAATTCTATTTTGTTTTAAGATAAAAAGAAAGTAATTTAAGTAATTTTTGCTTAAAACAAGCAAAATTATCTGCCAATGGGGTAAGAAAAAAAATCTGAATTAGAATGGAAAACAAGAAAAAAAATCTTAATTCAAATGGAAACCAAGAATTTTTTTCTTACCCCATTGGCAGATAATTTTGCTTGTTTTAAGCAAAAATTACTTAAATTACTTTCTTTTTATCTTAAAACAAAATAGAATTTCTTATGTCATTTTACTTCTCTAGTAAACGCTTCTTGGTTTAAGAATTTTTAGATATTTGGACTGGAAACAAAAAAAAAATACTAACTAAGAAAGTATTTTTTGCAATAAAAACACATAATCATAAACAGTTACAAAATTCAATTCTAAACTGTTACACCAATCAGCAAAGTTCCATCTCATCAAGAACACATAACAAAAAACACATAATCATAAACAGTTACAAAATACAACTACAACATCACATTAAATAATGCTTCATCATTCATAACCCTAGGGGATAAAGTCTGAAGAGTGTAAATCCAAAAAAGTTCACGTCTCTGTAGGAGCAATTCAATGTGAGCAATCCTCTAGGTGGCAAACTCAATCCCACAAAAGCGTAAAGAGGTAACATCGTGATTACAAGTTAAAAAATGTGCTGCAACTGGATAATTCGTATCTTTTCTTCTGATAGAACTCTTGTTCACTAATTCTTTGTTTCAATTGACGTGATGTTTTTCCCACATAACCTAAACCACAAGGGCATCGGATCAAATAAACAACATGAGTAGAAACACAAGTAATCACAGATTTGATTTTATATTGTTTACCAGTTCTTGGATGACAGAAAAATTATGTTTTGAATGTATTATTGCACTGAGCACAATTCCCACAACGATAAGTTCCATTCTGTATAGACCCTTTTACTGTTTGTACACAATAATGACGTAGCAACGTATGCGCGCGCATATTGGCAACGGAAGTATGGCGAGCTTGTCAAGCTACTCGAGCGGATTAAGCAACACAGACAGAGAAAGTTATTTTAAAAAGGTGACTTTATCAAATGGTATCCGGCTACCAGATCCGTGTACTATAGTGGAGTGGATAGAAGACGTTAGCAGATGGCCAAATATACAGTGGCCAGATATATATACGTATTTAGTTGAGAAACCGAGCGTGTATACCCGAGTGAAATTACGAGCATATAAATCACTGGATGCTTATGAATACGTTGTCTGTGGTCATGTACAGAACGTTAAATACCATGACATAGACTCAGAGTTTTGTGTGTTAAAATAAGAAATTCTTCCTAGTCAAAGACAAGGACACAAGACAACGATGTATGAGGCTTGAGTTATAATCAACCAACGAGAGAACTACGTCCTCACGGCGAACTGCACCTGTATGGCGAGGTAAGTAGGCTATTATTTGGTATTGTGGGCTTGTAGTTGATACAAAGATGAATTATGCTTCAGTGTTACTGTCCTTTCAGGTTTAACTTAGGCTTAACCTACTCTCCTTTACATATTCTCATATGTTCTCATAAACAGGGTTTGAAACTACAATTTTCACGAAATACACAGTGCCAACAGTGTTCAAAATGTCAGCAGCCAGCCAATATCATTCAGTTACATTCAAAACCTGTTTAGGCTTAGGTCGTATACATGCGTAGTAAGTCAGATGTTTACTTCATAGTCCGAGACGAAATTTGGCTGAAAGCAAATGTTACTTTCAAGACCTGGTCATTACATTATTGATGATCAGCCAGTAAGTTTATTATGTTTTTGTGAAATTTCAGACTTGGGTCATGCTGCAGTTATGCAGCTGCAATATTATTCAAAGTTGAGCTCTATGTTAGGATGGGAAGGACTGGGAAGGACACACATCTGCTCATCCGGTGGAGAGTGGCTCATGAAGCCCTCTTCACCGGAAAGCGGAATGCTGCCATCAAAGGCTTTGAGTGAGTATGCTACGGAAATTAATAAAAATAATTAAAATGTTAAGTTGTAGTTTATTTAATTCTTGTAATTTCAAAGCACTTTTTGATTCTTGATTTCTGGGAATTTACTGCAGAGCTTTTGTTGTGGAGCAGGACCTGCAAGGCAGAGTGACTGCAGGCTTTATAAAAAAGAAATGGGAAAACCTAAAACAAAAATATAAAGTAAGATTATTTTGTTAAAATCAAATGACATTGTGCTAATAAAATGACTGCTTTTGTATTATGCTTGTGTATTTATGCTTTTTGCAGGATCTGAAATGTCCACCGACAGGGGTGAGCACTGAGGATGGAGAGGCCACTGCAGATCCTGGAAGTGGTATTCTGCCATGGATGAGGCAATTGGGGGCAGACCCTCCATCAGTCCACCTGCCCTCGTTGCCTCATCTGGGCTGGATGTTGCTGTGGCCTCTTCATCCTCAGTGAGGCTGGAGCCAGCAAGAGCCAGGAAAAGGCCTAAAAATATAGAGGACCTAATCTGGGAGATGGAGGAGAGAGAAGAGGAGAGAGAGCGAAAAGCAGCTGAGAGGGAGGAGAGACTATGGAGAGAAATGGAGGACAGAAGAGAACGGGAGAGACAAGCGAGGGAGGAAAGACAAGCAAGAGAAGCAAGGGAAAGTGAAGACCGATGGCGCCGGGAGGCAAGTGAAAAAGAGGAAAAGAGAGAGCGGGAGACAAAAGAAAGAGATGAGAGATTCCTTTCAGTTCTAGTGATTCTTGCAAAAAAATAAATTGAAGTAAAAAGTGTTTTCTGATCATTTACACATCTGGGTTTATGTTAAGAACCAACATTTTAAAACACATTTAAATGTAATATTATATATATATATATATATATATATATATATATATATATATATATAATATATATATATATATATATACATATACATGCACACACACAGAGTACTGTGAAAAAATCATAGGCCACCACCAGCTTTGTTGTTTGAGCCATGCTTTAATGACCATCCATATTTTGCTCTCATTATTAATAAAAAGAAAAAAGAAAATATGAACTTAAAACAAAAAAAAAACTGTACAAAATGGCTTCTTTCGGCAAACATCAGTAAGAATAAAGTGTCAGTAATAATACAAATTATACCATTGCTACAACAACATCAAATGGTTGCCTAAGACTTGTGCACAATACTTTGTTTATAAAACAAACTATTTCTAGGCATCAACAGTACATTATAGTTTTATTGTAGTGTATCATGTGACTTCTAAATGCATACAGAGCTCATGCAGGGATATTCAAGGCAGGTCAGGGAGGGTTCAGTTCCAACACACCTGTCTGTAATTTTGTAGTAGTCAGATATTAATTGGTTTAAATAGATTCAGGTGTGTATATTTAGGGGTTGAAAAACTCTCCAGGACAATGGCCCTCCATGACCTAAGTTGGACTCAATACACAAATTGCATTACCTACACCCAGTGAAATAGAGACTGAAGGGTTAATGCAACCAAACACAGAAATATAATCAGTATTTACTTGCCTTCATGTTGTTTGATCCCTGTGTGTGTTATTTTTCTCTCTCCTCTGAATACAAAAGGTGATTTTGGTCAAGTTTGTTCTGATGGTTTAATACAATATCAGTCAATGGACTTTCAGAAGCTTGAAAAGCATCAAATAATGCCAGAAAGCTTCTGAAAGTTGGGCTCCATTGACCGATATTGTATGAACCGAAACCAGCAAAACAAACATAACAAAAATCACCTTTTGTTGTTTAAAAATAATAATAGAGGGATTAGATAACATGTAAAGAATATGAAGAAAGTAAATAATGGCTAAATTCATATGTTTAGGTGAATTAACCTACCAAATTGAAATGGTAATAAATGTATGCATTTTGTATTATAGTAGTACCTTGAAGAAATAAGCTAAGAAATTAGCAACTTTGAACATTTATAACTGAGACAATTCATAAAACATTTGAATTTTGAAATGTTGCATTTGCCAGATGTTTTTATCTAAGTGACTCACAGTGATTTTATTACAGGGAGAATGACCCTGGAGTAAAGAGCCTTGCTCAAGGACACTGGTGGTGGCGACTGTGGAGATCGACCAGCAATCTTCTGCTTACCAGTTCAGTGGTTTAGCCCACTACACAAAAAAAGTAATAAAACATTTGCATGTAATTGTAAACCTATAAAATGACATTTGGAAAGAAACGGAATTCTGACAACATGAATTGTAAAATATTATAATATTTTAAAATGTTTTAAAGGTAGTCGTGCTCATGGAGAGCAGGCACAAGGATGTTTGGAGCAGACACCGCAGCAGCCAGATTGTCCCGCACATGCTCTCCCACTCTTGCTGCAAGGTTGTGGGGATCAGGGTGGCCGTCATCAAGGTCTTCCTCATCCTCTGGCTCAACGATGTCCCCATTGGCTAGAGCGAGATTGTGAAGCACAGCGCAGCACGCAACAACCTCAGGCACGAAGGCAGGGTTCACCTCCAAGGCCTTGAAGAAAATGGATAAGCTCTGCCTCCCCTGAGAAATGATCTGTCCATCTGATGATAAATACAAATTTAAAAGTGGTTTGTTTTGTGCATATTTTTCCATCGCTAGCAGATGGGTCTGACCCAACAAAAATCCAGTTTGGCACGCGCTCAGAAAAAGTGCCTCATGTGAGAACGCACGCCAATGAAATGTTTACCTGGCAGAGCTTTAAAGCACGAGCAAATAATTAACTTTTGTGATTGCGAATAAGTGCAGTGTCCTGTGAGTGTAACTCTACCGCTGCACTGCATTAACATGTGATATGTAGCCTACGTCGAGTTTTACAGTATTGGGACTGAGGCGCCAGAACTGCAGCTGATAGAATGTGCGCTGTAGCACGATACCATATTTTAGTTTCCATGCTTAATGTGTTTCCACAACAATGTTAGTGAGTAAATCTACTGAAATGCCCACCACAACAGTGGAGTGTGTGATGTGTAAGACGAGAAAGCCCGTGTGCAGTGTGTATGCGGTACATGAGCAGCACGCGCTATGCTTTCACATAGCCTACTGTATGCTGCGTTTGCAGTTTGTAGTCTGATCCGCGGCTGTACCAGAAACACATACTCACTATTTTATTTTTATTTTCAAATCCAGAAGTTATCAGCCATTTTTATTTGAAAAAAAAGTTTTCTCAGCGTTGCGATTCTCTTTGTACACGTATACACTCTTTAATAGACGTATTCACGTTTAAACCCAATTTAATCAACGTATTATTCAATGCATTACTTCTATATAGATTTATATTTAGTTGCTCAAGCAAGTGGTGAAATATTTAACCATGTATTTATATTAAAATCTGATTCGCAAACGTTTTAAATTAAAACTTAAAATTGACAAAAACAGCAGACTCATACCTTTTCTTTTGCATTTCAATTTTAATACAATAAATCTTGCATTTCACAAATAACTTGTTTTTCCACCTCCACGAATGTTCATTATGCCGCCTTGTTGAGGTAAATTGTTGTTTTCCTTGCTTTACCCCAGTCTTAAAGTAAAAAGATGACTTTGAAAAATAGTAGTATTTAATTAAATACATTTATCTAAGTCTATTTTGACTATAGATCTCAAAACTCCTCCAGTAGCTAAATAAAAAACGAACAGTCCTAACCAGAACATTCATTAATTTATTTATAGGCTATTGCTTTTCTATTGGCCGTTATTGGGGGTGTGTCAGTCTGCTGCCGGATCACATTCAGCAGTCACAGTCACTCTGCACACAGACGATATAGATTTTGAATCTGTTGGCAACTCGTGGTAAAAGGCTCACTGCTCATAACTTTGTTCTTTTCTCATTTAATGCTAATGTGTACTTATAAGCTTTTCCTGAAAGTCTTGTAGTTGAACAGTTAAGTTTTGTTTGCAATTTTTTTGTTCATTTTAGCAGGCTATTAATTTGTTGGGTAACATACCCTAGCTGCTTAGCTAGCTGCTAGTCACTTAAGTTGCTAGTCTCTAGTTACTGAAGTTGGCACTGAAGTCAATGAAGTAGGCTTTTGGATAAAATAATTAGACCAGTTTTTATTATACATAAAAAATGCATGAGTGGCTCATTAAAAAACAGGCACCTTGTCCTTCACCCTCCATGCAAGCTGCCTCTGTCAAGCTCAGCGCACCTGCTAGCAACAGTGGACATGCTGGCTCTGAAAAGCCCAGTACCTCTGCTGCATCCACAACAGTAAATCCTCCAAACGCATGTCCTCCACAAAATCCACATGCACCCTCCTCCAGCTCTGCATCTGTGTCGGAGCCAGCAATATTCTGCCCTCCCCAAAACAGACAATCCTCTTCCAGCTCTAGTGTGTCTGTTCCCCCTGACTTAAATTTGTATAGCCCATCCAAGCCCAAGCTAAGTAGCTATCCTAAGCGCCCATTTGGACAGGCTCTCAGGTGTTTCAATGCGGGCTGGTATCAGTCTCGACCATGGCTCGAATATTCTATCTTACGTGATGCCAGCTTTTGCTTTCCCTGCCGTAAATTTAGTGTCTCCAATTCGGAAAGAGATGACGCATTCACAAAAGTAGGCTACACCAATTGGAAAAAAGCACTGATAAAAAACAGTGGTTTTCACAAACATGCCTCCGGCACTGCGCACGTCAGAGCCATGTCTGCATGGCAGGAATACCAGTGCCGGACAGAGACCGATAATACCATTGTTCACCAGCTTGGTCAAACTCACATTGAAAAAAACAGATATTATGTAAAAAGTATTGGGGAGGTTATTCAGTTTCTGGCGGTTAATGAACTTGCTCTACGTGGGCACCATCACGGGGGTGGGGATGAGGAAGGCCTTTTAATTCGTCTATTTGATTACACCCTCCAAAAAGACCCTAAACTCGCAGAGATTGCAAAAAGCATTCCCGAAAACGCGAAATACACGTCCAATTTGATTCAGAACGAGATAATTCAAACTCTTGCCAAAATGGTACTAAAAGACATCCAGACCAAATATGAGGAGGCCGACTCTCCTGGCCTTTGTATTAAAAGTGATGGTACCAGGGATCGGTGTAACATTGAGAATTTGTCAGTCATCATTAGATTTGTCCGCAACTCGATCCCAGAGGAACACCTAATCGGCCTCATTGAATTGAAGCAGCTTGATGCTGAGTATGTGTGTGACCAAATTCTGTCTAATCTGTCTGACCTGGGTTACAATGGTGACAATTTAGTGTCTCAAATGTTATGATGGTGCTTCTGTCATGTCAGGAGTGAGGGGCGGTGTGCAGGCTTTGCTGCAAAACAAAGTGGGTAAAGATATCCCATATGTGCACTGCTACAACCACCAACTCCATTTGGCAGTGGTACATGCAATGCATGCAGAACCTGTGGCAAAGAAGTTCTTTGACTGGTCCAGTTCACTGAACACATTTTGTCACAGACATTATAATAATAATAATAATAATAATACATTTTATTTGTAAGGCACTTTACATTTGACCCCAAATCTCAAAGTGCTACAGTGAAACATAATTAAAACATAATTAAAAATCGATACATTAGACAATAAAAACACAACATGTTAAAATGACGGGGCTAAAACAAGCATTAGCTGTTAAAATAAGCCTGTGTAAAAAGATGGGTTTTTAGTCCTTTTTTGAATGTGTCCACTGTTTGCGGGGCCCTGAGGTGGTTTGGGAGGGCATTCCACAGACAGGGAGCAGCGACTTGAAAGGCCCTGTCGCCCATTGTTTTCAGCCGTGTCCTGGGCATGACCAAACGGTGCTGTTGGCCTAACCGGGTTCTGGTTGATGAATTTGGAGTGAGCAACTCAGTGAGATAAGGGGGGGCCGCACCGTGCAGACAGTGATGAGTCTGAAGGAGGACCTTATATTCTATGCGGGACTGAATGGGTAGCCAGTGCAGTGAACGGAGGATGGGGGTGATGAGCTCATGTTTTCGCACCCCCATCAGGACCCTGGCAGCGCTGTTCTGAACATACTGGAGCTTTTGAAGGCTCCTGCCAGGAATCCCGATGAGGAGTGCATTACAGTAATCCAGCCTGGAGGAGACAAAAGCATGGACGAGCTTCTCTGCAGCAGAAAGGGAGAGGGAGGGGCGCAGTTTGGAAATATTGCGTAGGTGAAAGAATGCCGTTTTACAGATGGAGGTGACATGACTGTCAAAAGAAAGGTGGGGGTCAAATTTTACCCCTAGGTTAGTAACAGAGGAATAGAGAGGAGTGGTGTGTCCAAAAAGTAAAACAGTGGTGATTGGAGAGGAGCGGTTTGAATTCAGTTTCAGGATTCAGTTTGAATGGCCTCTGTTTTGGAGCCATTTAGCTGCAGGAAATTTTGACTCATCCACGCCTCTATCTCCTCCAGGCAGGAGTTAAGGCGTGCAGCCGTGGCAGAGGGGGAACTAGAGGGAGTGACTTGAAAATAGAGTTGTGTGTCGTCAGCATAGCAATGGAAATTAAGTCCATGCCTGCTGACGACACGACCCAAGGGGAGCATGTAAATGGTGAAGAGGGTTGGACCGAGTACGGAGCCCTGGGGGACCCCACAGATGACAGTGTGGGGTCTAGATTTTTCATCCCCCAGAGCTACATACTCGGTTCTATCAGTAAGATAGGAGTGAAACCATTTCAGGGCAGTACCAGAGAGACCTGTGTAGTGTTGAAGACGGTGCAGGAGAATATGATGGTCTACAGTGTCAAACGCAGCAGAGAGGTCGAGAAAAATAAGGAGGGATGTGGAACCGGAATCAGAAGCCATCAGCAAATTGCTGGTGACTCTGATAAGAGCGGTTTCTGTGCTATGAGATGGACGAAAACCAGATTGAAATTTCTCATATAGCCTATTTGATTTGAGATGATTATGGAGCTGGGTAGAAACAACTTTTTCCAGGAGTTTGGAGATGAATGGGAGATTAGAAATTGGTCTGTAATTCGACAGCAGTGTAGGGTCCAGGGTGGGTTTTTTGAGGAGGGGTTTAATGAGAGCAGTTTTAAGGGAGATGGGAACATAGCCTGTTTCTACAGACATGTTTATTATTTTGGTTATAAGGGAACTGATAGAGTTAGTGTGAGTTTTAAGCAGAGGAGACGGGAGGGGATCAAGGCGGCAAGTGGATGTTTTGGATTTACGAATGATGTTTTCAACCTCCTGCTGCGTTGTGGGGCACAGTTGTGATAGGGTTTGGGCAATGGGTGTTGCGGGCAGGTCTAGTGAGGTGCTATTTAGAAGTGGAAATGAGGAGCGAATAATGTCAATTTTTGAAGTGAAAAAGTCAAGAAACCGGTTGCAATTTATATCGGTTGGACTGTAGAATGAGGAGATCTGTGGTTTGATGATGTGATTTATTGTGGAGAACATTTTTTTGGAGTTACCTGGGTTGTTGTTTATAAGTGTTGAGTAGTGTTCTGACCTAGCCTTGGAGAGTGCTTTGGCATAAGCCCTACGATGTTCCCGGTAGGCCAACTTATGCACCGTCAGGTCAGATGTTTTGCAGGCACGCTCCAGGACACGGCCAGACCTCTTCATCCCTCTCAACTCGTTTGTAAACCAGGGGGCAGAGCGAGTAAACGTGACTGTCCGGGTTTTTAATGGAGCAAGACAATCCAGAATAGAGGTGAGGCTGGTGTTGTAGTAGTCCATTAAGTCGTCAGCTGATGAGTTTGGAGAAGGGGAGAGATGCTGGAGATGGTTGACAGAGGGAGGTGGCGTCCAAGTTCTTGATGTTCCTGAAGGTCATATGGCGTTTTGGTTTAGTGGGAGGAACAAATATTGGGACTTCAAATGTAACCGCCAGGTGATCTGAGACACCCACGTCATACACCTGAAGGCCTGAAACTGAGAGGGAGTCTGTAATGACAAGATCGAGTGTATGCCCCCTATTGTGTGTGGGGGTATCCACAAACTGTTGAAGGTTGAGACAATCCAGGGTTTGTTTGAAATTTGAGGCCAGTTTACAGTTATGGGACTCAACGTGTATGTTGAAATCACCAATAACCAGAATATTTGAGTGAGCTGTGCAGAGGGAGATTAGAAAATCATAAATGTCAGAGATGAAAGTTGTTTGTGGTTTGGGAGGGCGATAGACGAGGGCTATTGTTGCTGAAAAAGCTTTTTTGCAACTGAAACAATTATGTTGCAAATAGATACAGTACACCCACACTGAGAAGACTACTAGAAATTCGCTGGACCAGTCATTATGATGTCACCAAGTCTATTGTTCACAATGAGGATGTCATTAGGAGGCTTCTGTCTGAGATAGCAGAGGATGACAGTGCTCCATTTGACATTAACACAGAGGCATGTGGTCTTTTGACTCAGCTTAACAGACAGAACTTCTTTGACACTGGCAAATTTCTTCTGCATGTGCTTGGTGCGCTGAAGCCAGCCAATTCAATTCTGCAGTCACAAACAGTGGATTTGTGCACTGCTGGGGAAGTTGTGACAGCTTCCCTGGTCATACTGAAGGAGATGCGATGCGACTCATTCTGGGAGGAGCATTTCTCTGAGTGTGGAAGTAGGCCTACCAACCCACCTAAAAGGAGACGGATAGTTAATTCACAACTTGTCAGTAGTGTTATCTTGTCTACAATAGGGCATGGTGGTGACTCTGATGACCAAACTGCTCCTAATCAAACTTTTAAAAGGGCTATGTTCAACATCCTTGATAGGGCTATTGTGGAGATGGAGACAAGATTCTCTCAAAGAAATGTTGATTTAATGAGAGCAACATCATTTCTCCTACCAAAATCAGCGTCTTTCCTTGAACCTTCTCTCCTGAAGCCACTTCAAGTGCTTGAAGGCACAGAGCAAAATAGTATGACCTTGCAAAATGAAATTTCTGTGGCAAAAGCAATGTTGCTCAAGAAACTGTCCACTGATGCTAACCTCTCTGAAGTATGCAAGTGCATTCAGCAGTACAAAGAGGCCTTCCCCATTTTGCATAAGCTGTATGTCACAGCACTCATCATTGGTGTGTCCTCAGCTGCATGTGAAAGTTCTTTTTCTACCTTGAGCCGCATTCTCACCCCTCTCCGAAGATCAATGCTGCATTCAAGGAAGAGAGATTTGGTCATTTTGGCACACGAAAAAAATATCACAAAAGGTCTGGACATGAATCAATTTGTTACTGAATTTGCCAAGACCTGTAGATAGGATACACTGGATGTATCAGGGACCTGATGAAATCCATGAATAAGTACTACAATAGTTCACAAAAAGGGTAAAATAATAATAATATTATTACAAGCACCACAAAAAAAAAAAAAAAAACTATTTAAAAAAAATGTATGTTGCGTCTGCTAATCATATAATCATTTTAATTCTTATTGTTTCGCAAAAATAGCTTTTATTTCAACTCTCTAGGTCTCCTGACCCCCTGTAGCCTAATATGTTTCCTTTTATCTAGGCCTACATGTTTACATTTATTCATTTAGCAATTAGCAGACACTTTTATCCAAAGCCACTTACAACCAGAGAATAACATTCAAATACTGTTCTCATACTGTTCAAATGAGCATATAAAAAAAATGTCCCTGGGGCTGCATTCACAAAGAATCTTATAAGAGGCTACAAGTAGCTCCTAACTGGCAAATTTAAGAGAAACTCCTAAAAAGAATGGCTGTCACTCATAACTTTAGACTCCTAATGAGTTTTACTAAGAGTAATTCACGAAGCATTCTAGCCTTAAAAGTAGCAGCTACGTCTGGAACAGCTTAGAAGAAGAAACAAATTAATTTACCTCTTACAAACATGACCAGATTCATTTAAAAAACTCTCTCGTCCTTTTTGGTAGCCTACTCGTGTAGCACGTCTTCTTACAAGCAAACACCTGTCACTCATCATCAGGCAATCACCGTGATCTGATATACTGTATATATATATATATATATGAATCTGTCAATAATAATAATAATATTAATAATAATAATATCATCATCATATTATTAATGTTGACCTGGTTTAACTAACTTTTATGTGATAGCCCTATCTAATAGGGGCCCTGTGCCTATCTCTGGGTTCCTGGCTTAGAAAAAGATTTGCACTAAAACAGATTGTGTAACATTCTGTTATGATTGTGTTAGTTAATAGCTTAATTTTGCGCCGATTTTTTAAATTGTTTATGTTGCCCCCCCCAAAGTAGCCAAATGCCCCCCCAAACATGGCATCCTGGTAACCCCTCTGGTGCACTCAGGCAAGGATAGCCTCCATCCCCGAGGATGCACTTGCCTGCAGGAGGATAAAGGCTGCCAGCATACACTGGGCTGTTCCTCAGCACCCTGGCATCGTGCACAGACCCAGGATATCCCACAAAGACATCAAGGAATTTCCCCCGGTGATCAGTGATGGCCTGGAGTTGGATGGAGTGAAACAGCTTCCTGTTGAAGTAACAGTGGGAGTTATTTGCTGGAGGTTTGATTCGGATATAACAGCCATCTATTGCACCAACTGCTCTGCTGAAAGCTGGTGACCCAGACAGCTGTGCAAAACCTGCTCCCACTGCCTCCAGGTCATCTCTGGTCGGAAAGCAAATCACCCTCCTCAAAATTCCCATGATGGCCTTGCTCACTCTGTGCACAATGTCATGCACAGAGGTCTTTGGGATATCGAAGGTCTGTGACACCACCCTGTAGGATGCTGCATGGGCCAGCCAGTGCAGGAACACAAGCACCTCGATGTCCCTTTCCCATCCATGGTCAGATCCCAGTCTGACTGCAGCGATCAGGGACCTGATGGACGGCAGAGACAGGCGAAGGTGGGGCATGGTGGTCAGCTGCTTCATCAAAATAAAGCCGCAGAATGGGGGACAGCTCTGTTGAGATGACAGTAGGATGTGGGGTTTCACCGCCTGTAAATATGTGATAGTTTGTTTAAAACAACCAAATTTGAATAAAGCTTTGTTTCATGTGTTGTTGACTTGCATTTGTTTATTGTGATGTTTAGTTTTTAGTTTTATCCATTTGTTTACTCGTTGTTCATGTTTCCTATTGTAGTCAGTTAAATATAATTCTTAGATTAATCCATACATTAATTAATTGCTTGACTGAAAATGGATGTATTCACATTCATTGGCTGCTTTGTCCACTATTCATGCATAGTATGACAATAAAACTGTAAATTAGGCATGTTTTACTACAACATAATTTTCATTAAGAAAATATGTAATATATTGAATATTTGTCAGTATTTATCATTATTATATAGTGCATACGTGTTGGGGTGAGCTAACAATGCAAGTCATTCTGGGTTAATTCGTACTTACATATTTAGAGTATGAAATCAATAGTCTTCTCCTAAGGCGAGATCTTCGAGCAGCTGCCCGTCGTCTCCTTTGTACAGACATAGCAAAAAAATGTCTGGTGTTGAGGAAAACCATAATGGGTATGGTTGTCGAGGTACTGATGAAATCAGGTGTTAGTGCACCTGTCGCTCATAACTTTTAAGCTATTTCGCTTGTGATGACGTCGTAGGTCACATGATAACGTCAACATGGCGAATGATGTACGGATTGCATTCATACTTAACGAGATCTGGCTATAAAGTACCTACTCTTTTAGAGCTCGTTAAGTAAGTACTTATTGAAATTAAGTACCTACTCATTGAGTATGCGGTTTCGGACGCAGCCCATACCTCTCATTACACACACATCTCTCTCATCACCCCCAGCTGTTTCCACTCTCTACTTGTTATCATGTCTGCCTTTCTACACCGGTTCTCTCTTTCTCTAATTATGTCTGCTTCTTTTAGCCCTGTTTCTCCCTGTCTCGTTGCCAGATTATTTCATGAGTTATGCGTTTGAGACGTCAGAATGCTAGCCTCTCGTACTTGTCTTGTCCTGTCCTGTCTTGTCCTGTCTTGTCTTGTCCTGTCCTGTCCTGTCTTGTCCTGTCATGTGCTCCTTTAGAGATTGTTCTACCTCCCTGCATTTGCGACTAAGCTGTGCTTGTTACAGAATACCTGCTCGTCTCCGTCTGCTGAGATCTGACCACCTGTGAGTTCCTGGTTGCCTGGCATCACTTCGGTGTTTACTGTCTCCGAGATCGCACTGCTGTCTGATCGGAGGATCAAGTTTACGTTCTGTCAAGTCTATCCCTCTGGAAGATCTTTCTTTTACTTTTATTGTTGAAGATATTTGTTCTCATCCTCTGGACAGCGTTTTTCTGTTATTAAAAGACTGTATTGCCGCATCTCGCTATTGGGTCATTCTTCTCTCCACATCACAATAGAGTCCTGTGTTTTGCTTTTATGTTTTATTTTTGCCGCTATCGCCTAGACACTTCATTATGTATTTCTTGATTAATTTAGTTAATTACATTTCTAGTGGTTTTGTTTTGTTTTTAACTATAATCAAACAATAATATAGATTGTTATTCTCAAATCAGGCATTAAAAATGAATTGATTTGTTCTGAGCAAAAACGCTGGGCTATATTTTTAGTTCTGGTTAGGGGAGAGCGGGGCTGGTTGGGTCAAGGGTTGGTTGGCACACAGTTCAATTCTAGTACACTAGAGGGCGCTGCCACAAAAATCTGCCATTAAAATGACTGCCCTCTTGACCAGAGCACAAAAATTTTAGTCAAATCATTGAATTGTCACTAACTGTTGAGGTGAGGATAACTTTTATATTTTACAGTGTCAAAACAAAAAATAAGTTCTCCCCACTAAATACATTTTAGAACTATCATAGATAAAGATATAAAAAATGTAAAGATTTCAGTTGATAGAGAAAGGATCAGCTATATTTTGATATGAAATTTAAAAGTCTCTGATGAGCGATGCTATGTGGCTAACATAATTTCAGTAAAGAGGTGTGTCCTAATTTGGGTGGGGTTGGTTGACACTGATTTGGGGGTTGGTTGACACATGTGCCAACCAACCCCAGTATAGCCATTTGGTTATAAATGTATCAATTTATGCATTTTACGTATGTTAAAACATAATTAATAATTTGTAATATATATATATATATACTTATAATGTTGTATGTTAATAAATATAACAATGCTTTACATTTTTATCAGGATTGTAGCCTATGTTAAATTCTCATGAACATAAACTTATTATGTATGAAATCATTTTCTTTTAGAAGTCAAAATGGTCAGAAAGTATTTAAGAACAACAGACAGGGGAAAGACAACGGCACAGATTATGCTAGAGGCAGCTAGACAGGTAAAGACTCAAAACAAAAGTATTAGGAGCACAGCAAAAGACTTCAACACCGTTCAGCACACTAAGCAGATACTGCCACAAGATCAGCCAGGATGAGATTGAAGGCAAGAAAGAGCTAGGTGTAGCTGTTGGTTACATCAGGAACAGACACATTTTTTCCCCAGATTTGGAAGAGGAGCTTGTTAACTATCTTTCAAAGTCAGCCGACATTTACTTTGGCCTATCACCCAGGGAGGTTAAAAAGCTAGCCTTTCAGCTTGCTGTGTCACATAACATCAAGGTGCCTGAGAGCTGCAGCAAGCTGGCCGTGACTGGTTTACTTCCTTTTTGAAGAGGCACCCTTCCCTTTCCACCAGGAAGCCAGAGGCCACAAAGCCTTGCTCGTGCTACCAGTTTTAATAAAGAAAATGTTAAGGCCTTCTTCAACAACCTAGATACCGTCATGCATAGGCACAGGTTTCCTCCAGGTGACATCTGGAACATGGATGAGACAGGTGTCACTACAGTCCAGAAACCTAACAGGGTCATTGCCGGACGGGGATTCAAGCAAATTGGGTCAATAACATCTGCAGAACGAGGGACGCTTATTACCCTTGCCTGCGCAGTTTCAGCCACAGGGAATAGCATTCCTCCATATTTTATCTTCCCCAGGGTAAATTTCAGGGACCACTTCATTCTGAGTGGACCTACAGGAGGTGCAAACCCATCAGGATGGATGAAGGAAGAACACTTTGTCGAATTCCTAAAGCATTTTGTGGAAAATACAAAATGCACAAAAGAGAAGCCATGTCTCCTTTTGATTGACAACCATGAGTCCCATCTCTCTGTCAGTGGCTTGAACTATGCCAAAGAAAATGGTGTACAGTAGTCATGCTATCATTCCCCCCACACTGCTCCCATCGACTACAGCCTCTTGACCGCACTGTGTATGGGCCTCTGAAGAGGCATGTCAACACAGCCTGTGACTCATGGATGCTGAACAGCCCTGGCAAAACCATGTCTATATATGATGTGCCTGGAATTGTTGCCACAGCATACCCATTGGCTGCAACCCCAAATAACATCCAATCAGGATTCAGGGTGGCTGGAATTTTCCCCTATAACAGGGATGTTTTTCCAGAAGAGGCATTTGCCCCATCTTATGTTACAGACCGGCCAAACCCAGTCCCAACTGACAATCTTGTTGATGTCCCTGATGAGCTGCACCCTGTCACCAACAATGCTGTGCAACAGCTTCAGCCGGGCATTGACAATGCTGTGCCCGGGCCAAGTGGTTTTTCTGCTGGTACTGGGAGACGTCTCCTAACCCCAGAAGAGCTGCGCCCATTCCCTAAGGCTGGGCCTAGGAAAGTTGGTGGTGCCGTCAGAAGGAAGAGGAAGACCGCCATCCTGACAGACACACCAGTCAAGCGACAAATAGAGGAACAAAAGGCTGCAACAAAGAAAAGACTCTTCAAAAAAAAAAAAAAGCCACAACTGAAAGCTCCATCTAAAGCTCCTAAACAAAAACGGAAAAGGAGATCATCATCTGAGTCTGATGAAGATGAAGAGGAATACTGTCTGGTTTGTTTAGAGTCATATGGGAATAGCCGACCTAGGGAAGTTTGGCTTCAGTGCCTGTATTGCAAAAAGTGGGCCCATGACTTATGCAATCCAGGTCTACCAGTCTACATCTGCCAGAACTGTGATTCATGTGATTCATCTGATTGAGACACAGACATGTTGACATGCTAGTTAGCCTAACAGCATACTGCATTATTTCTGTTAATCCTAATACTACACACACACACACACACAAACTCACACACACAACACACAAAATGTACGTATGTTAAAAATAATGAATATTGTATTACAATATATATAATACAGTATACTATAGTAGGCCTATATATAATATAATATAATATTTTATATATATATATATATATATATATATAGATGGAGATAGATATGTAGATAGAGATAGATATAGAGATCGTCATATTATAATAATACTAGTATATGTTATATATTTATAATAACTGTCTGTGGTGTCTTAAGCGAATAGCTGGCCTGGAGAAGTTTAGGTCCCCCCACACAATCTGTTGTTTAGTTCAAATTAATACAATTTCGCTTGTTTTGAGTTTTATAGGAATAGCCGGCCTGGGGAAGTTTGTCTTCAGTGCCCACACACACACACACACACACACACACACACACACGCACACCCACACACACACACACACACACACACAATACAATACAATACAAACACACACACTATACAAACTGTATTTGTTTTTGGTTTGGTTAATAATTTGGTTAAAAATGGGCAGAAATTCTGTTGAATCTTTTTCTGCTTCTGTTTTAAATTAAATGTTCAAGTTCTTTATATTTGTCACCCCATGTAACTATAGCATCTGTGCCAACCAACCCCATTGCATGTGCCAACTAACCCCCATACTGGGGCTGGTTGGCACAAGTGCACAACATGACTTTAATGATGAATAAATAAAAAATTAGGAATCATTTGTGAACATTAAATGTATCTGTTGATTAGCTGAGAACCGCAGAACACGAAACAAGTGGTTTGTGTGAGAAAACGAACGGTATTTATATCGTTTTTACCTCTTGTAAGACAGCCACGTCCAAGTGATCTGAGGGCTTCCTTCTGTGTGACGTGTACGCAGACTGGTGCATAGATGTATACACTAGATGTCGCCTTGGCTACGGCAGTTCATTGGAACGAATGTCTTTAATGCGACATATAGTGTATATATATATCTATGCACCAGTCTGCGCACACGTCACACAGAAGGAAGCGCTCGCGCCCTCAGATCACTTGGACGTGGCTGTGTTACAAGAGGTAAAAACGATATAAATACCGTTCGTTTTCTCACACAAACCGCTTGTTTCGTGTCTTAGGCCATCAATGTGTACTTACGATGGGGAATTGTTTAATTTGGACGATGGGGAATTGTTTTAATTTGGACTCTGTGCATGCTCTTTGAGACAGTGACCATATACCTGCATGATATGACTGTCAGACAAGAACGGTTTGACCAAAAAATATAAAAATTGAAACTACTGCGGAAAAAAAGACACCTACATCTTGGATGCCCTTGAGGTAAGCTAAAACATATCAAAAATTAATTTCAAAGTGAACTATCCCTTTAAGCAATCGAGAAAAACTGTAATATAGCAGAACACAGAAAGGCGTCAGCAGTTAACAGGTTAATGTACCATGAATAGGATGGTTGTATTGCTCCCTTTTGCTCTCACTGTTAATCGGCAAGTCCTGCCGACTGGGGTGTCTAACAAGTCATTTTCTCTAAATACAAAAAACTTGTATACTTATTTTTATTGAGTGTGTGTAGAGACTCTCCTCTGTCTTATCGGACGACATGATTTTGCACGACAGTAGTAGCTTTGCGCTGCGTCTTCTGCTTCTGTATGTATTATATATATATATATATATATAATATATATACTGTTTAACCACAAATTACCGTCTTGTACCATCTCTGAGATGCGCCACGTATGACGTGGATGGTACAACCATCTCAGAGATGATACACGACGGGCATTTGTGGTTAAAGTATATATATAGAAAAAAAATGTAAGACCTTTATTTCTCGACTGGGATTGTGTCGAGCATTTGAAGCTGCATTGAGACGGACATTTTGAACCTTCTTTGAACATTGAAATGTTTGGTTGCCATTGAAGTCCATTAAATGGAGAAAAATCCTGGAATGTTTTCGACTGAAGAGAGAAAGACATGGATATCTTGGATGACATGGGGGTGAGTAAATTATAAGGTAATTTTATTTTTTATTTTTACAGTGAACTAATCCTTTAATAACAGATGGCAGCGTTAAGGGGTGCAATACCACCACCTATTGTACTTTGGGATGTCAACCATATACTGGCCCTGGATTGTTTTATGTGTCATATATAGTATGTGTACTATTCATTTAAAATATTACGGTTATCACAATATATTGTCACACTCTTAATTAACAATACATTTTTGAATATCACAGTTTAGTCAACACCAGTATATTGCAACACCCCTAATACAAACACAATTTCTCCCCTCACAAATGCTTAATTTGGAATAATAAAGACATTATACCACCACAAAAGACTATTTTTAGTTAATCGGATTAGTTATTTTGTTGGTTTCACAACTTTTGAACAGTAAGGTCATTTGCTTACTTATTCTGCATTTTTAGGAAAATTTTATTTTGTGTACCTGCCAAGGAGTACATATAGCCTACAGTGGAAATTTGGCAAACTGTTCTAGGATTATTTAAAAAGACATTGTCTTTTCAATTTTGAAATTGGAAAGAGACCTTTAAAAAACTTTAGATGCTTTTGTATAACTAATACAATTAGGGAGGTATCTAAAGGTTGCTCACCGGGTTTATCCTGTAAAACTGGGTGTTTGCAAAGTTATGTAAAGATATCGACTTGAAGTGTTTCAAAGAGAGCATTGTTCATTTATTTTATGAATGTATTTACACAAAAATATATTGTGTGATTTTGGTGTGTGTTTAAAAATAATACAACTCTCAGAAAAATATATTTTCTTTTTTATGATAATAATGTGGACTTTAAATGTGGGTATATTGTACACTTACCTATTATTTGTGGAAAATGTGTATTATTATAGTTTTTTTCTATGTTTTTAATTTTTCTTTTTTGTTATCATTGTATTTGTTTCTTCTACTATTTTATTTGATCTAATTGCCTTTCTATTTTCATTTTTCAAAAGATTGCAAGCAAATACATACATGATACATACTTACTATTGTTTTAGAAAGCAGTGTGAGCAGGACTTTTATTTTGATATGGCGAAATGACGTCGTAAGATTGCGCCGCGCTCCTACGTCTGTTTTGTTTTGGCTGAGGAAAGGTTTGTGGTTTTTCCAGCGTTTAAGGTGTTTAAATCAATAAAACATCAATTCAGTCAAATGTATAGTTTTTACTAGTGATGTAAACTGATGGAATATCATTGAATATAATATTGCAATGCTTTAACTAACATTAAGTTTATTTTTGTGAGGAAAGCTCATCTGCATCTGCACAGTAACTTAACAGAAAAGATGCGTCTTATTTCGCTCACTATATCTTGCATTAGATTATCGTAAACGAATTTGGCTATGTATTGATGAGATAAAGGGATATTTTCGGAAGTCCGAGTGAAACTTTAATCAAATGATTCGCAACATTTGAAGCGCTTGAATCACCGCACGCTGACGACACATGCTGGTCAAACCCGTTTAATTCAACGAGAACAACAACCATGTGTAATGACAACTTTTACGAACCAACAGCAAATATTTTGGTGGAAATATGTTAAATGTAATCAATAAATAATGGACGGTCGCTGTATAATTTGTTCCTTTATGTGTTATTTGTCTAATCAGGTCATTTAATATCACCAACTCTCACTCTGACTGACTCTTACCCAGTGTGCTGACTACTGAACTATGGAGATGATTGAGGACGCACGCTGAGATTTAGTTTTGATTTGTCTTTTCTTTCTTTTAATTATTCTCATCTTAATCATGACAGAGTGTCTAAACTCCTGGTGAAGCGACTGAGATCCATGTGACACTGTTATAAAGATGGCGTTTATTAAAGAGGAGAGTGGAGACATCAGGATTGAAGAAGTATTCAGTGTGAAACAAGAAGATACTGAGGAACAAACAGGTTGGTTTCATTCTCAAAACTGAACTCAGTCAATTTATCCTTGTCAAAATATTGGTCTCTACAATGATATTTTAGAAAATTTGTCAGATGAGCAGTAGTGGTTGGTCAATAGGTTAACCCCCTTCAAGTTAATGTTAACTTGGTAGTTAACAATATTCATGTTAAATATATCGCAAATTAATAAATAAATAAAATTTAGTCGTAGTATTCGACTGTTAGGCTATATTACAATTTATTTTAAAAAAAATCGAAATTGTATTTCGTTCATATATGTGTGCTGGCCAAATGAGTGTGTAGCCTATGAACTAGTCTGTAAACTTTTGAAAAGCATGTGACTTGAGGCTGAGCTCTAATTGTCTTGCGTCACATTGTCCTCGGGTCGCAGCGCTCTGCGCCCCAGACCCTCTCACTTTTGATTTCAGCGAATCAATGTTGTTTTTTATATTTTTAGCCTCATGTGATTGGACCATTCTCAATGACTCCTATTCCCGCACAGTGGCTTGTCAATTGACTGGTACTGATCAATGTGGAAGCAAGCAAGCGCAATTTCTCTTCGAGATGAAAGAAAATTCAGTTTTATCTTTACAAAAATACCCTTTTACAAAGCGTTCACACAAAGAAAAAAAAAGGATCAAGGAGCTTGGACCAGATCAACCCAACTTGCAAATTCAGCAGAAGTCAAGTAATCGCGGGCGAATTTACACTCGGGCCTTCTCCAGCACTTCTTACGGCAAGCGGAGTTGGCTAGCTGGATGCAATATAAGTCATGCCTTTTATTGTTTTCCCTGTTTGCTGTTTCAAAATCCTGGCACCGAAACGTCGTGGACATCGACAGGGGTACGCGACTTAAAACATCTCTCTGAAAAGTGCAAACGGCATGAAAGTAGCCGCAGCCATCTTGACAACGCTATGAGGCTACAGTTTTTCGGGAAGCTTAGCATTGCTGAACAGCTAGATGAAGGCTACAGGATTGGCATTAGAAGGCACAACGAAGAGGTCGCAAAAAATCGGCACATCCTTTCTAGGATAATAGACTGTGTGAAATTTTGCGGCGCATTTGAGCTGGCTTTGCGTGGCCACGACGAGAGCGAGAGCTCCGATAATCCCGGGATATTCCGCGGCTTGGTGGATTTTGTTGCTTCCGTTGATGGAGTGTTGAAAGAGCACCTCGAGAATGGCACTTTGTTTAAAGGAACTTCTAAAATGGTGCAGGACGAGCTGTTGGACTGTATGTTGTCTGTTGTGAAGGAACACATAATCAAAGAAGCACAAAGCAGCGATTTTCTCTCGATCCAGGCCGACGACACCACTCATTTTGCCACACAGTGCCAACTTGTGCTTGTGCTGCGCTACATTGATGCCAAAAGCAATGTCCAGGAGAGGTTTTTTGAGTTTATTCCACTGCATTCGGCTACAGCTGAATCCATCGCCACAGCACTGAAAGAGCGTCTCGCTGTCATCCTTCCTGAGGATCAGAAGGGTAAACTCATCTCCCAAGCATATGATGGAGCCAGTGTGATGAAGGGTGCCACTGCCGGTGTTCAAAGGAAAATACAAAATGTCTACCCAAATGCCCACTACATCCACTGCTATGCACATCAACCCAATCTAATAATACAACAGGCCACTTCTCACATACCCAAAGTGAGAATTTTTTTCTCTGACCTTGGAGGATTTGCCAGCTTTTTTTCCAGATCACCCAAGCGCACAGATGTTCTTGATAAAGCAGTGCCCAATAGACTAGCAACTTCAAGCAATGTTAGATGGGACTTTCACAGCTATGCCATCAATACGGTGTTCGAGCACAGAGAGGACCTCATCCGCTGTTTTGAAACCATTCGAGACTCGGGTGACTTTGACCCTGTTACCGTCAGAGAGGCAAGAGCCTTTGCCATGCTGCTTGTGGATGAGGATTTTAAGTTCTTTCTGCAACTTTTCCACAACATCATGCCGCACGTGGAACTGCTCTTTACTGAACTCCAGAAGAAAGACATAGATTCGGTCCTCATCAAGAGGCGCATCCAGCAGTTCCAGCAGGACATACAGAAGATCAGGTAGCAGCTATATTCCTCCTTTTGCGATTTTTGTTGTTATTAATATTATTATTATTATTTATACATTTTCTTATTCTTTTGCAGAAATTCTCACCCTTCCCTGGTTGACCAAAGCAGTGCAGGTGGTTCTCAAGCGAAGAGGCGCCGGTCGCTCAGTCCAGAGGTCCATGAACGGATTGCAGCAGAGGTGAGTTTAATAGTAGTCCATATTACACTGCAGTATGGTATTTTTATTTTATCTTGTGCTCCAACATTTGAATTTTGCATTAGATAGTTTAGGCAACGTCTACATAAACGGGAGTATTCGATTCAAAACTCTCTTCGTCCGTTTTCAAGTGTTTTCCACAAGTTTCTCATCCACACTGAAATGTCGAAAAACTCTAAATACAGCGTTGCTGCGCATGCGTAAAACCCTCATAAAAGCTCAATGAGATGAAACAGACAGAACAAGACATAATGAAGTTATCACGCAATTCTTCCGGCAGGATAATTTTATGTAACAAAATATCTCACCATTCACTAATGCGTCCAGGTCACACTCAGTCACCATATGTTGGGTCTAAAACGCAACTGCTCTCCAGTTTTGCCGCAGGACAGCAAATGCTAATGAATTCTGTCATCTTTGCAGAACAGCTGTATGAAGAGTGTGCAAAGTAACATTTTAGCAACTGTGTGAAAGTGAACAGCACATAACATGCACAATATGGGTATAAACATGAATATCTATGGGTTTCATATGCATCACATGACTAAACTTACGTCATCATATTCAAATATCCATACTTTCTAAATATGGTGTAAACATAATCATAGATGACAAGCCACGGGTTTTTATTTAAAAGAAAGAACGTAGCCTACGTTTGTATGTAGGCCTAGGCAATATATATTCATAATACTTACTAAAATATAATTAATATTATTATTGTATTTGTATCAGTTGTTTGAAGAGTTTAAAAAAATCGGTCGGTCTTAACGCAAGTTTACAACCGGAAAGTCGGTCGGACTAACACCGTGTCCTAACCAGACGCGATGCGGTTAGATCCAGCGAGAAATAATTTGTCTGTCCACACGCGACGCGACTGCGAGATTCAGTTACGAAAACAATCTTTGTCAAATAATACATTTGTTTCTTTACAGTTTGAACGTTCTTGTTTCCATTTGTTTAATTTTAATATCTGAGGTGAATTATCCATTGTTGCTTTTACAGCTGCAAAGCCGGAGCACTAAATTATATTCAAAGTCACATGACACGCTTTTAACATTAAATAAAGCACATAAACAGTACCTGAGATTATCATTGCCACACTTAGTGTTTGTTGTCTCAGCCGCGACGTCGCAAAAATAGAAACCGTTTCTAAAATATAATTGTCGCGTGTCGCGGCTGGTTTTTTAAATTTATATTTTAATTTTTAAATATATTTGATATCACTTACTCACCCTCATGTTGTTCCAAATCTATACGAGTTTCTTTATTCTGCTACACAAAAGAAGATATTTTAAAGGTGCAATGTGCATTATTTCTGAGGATCTATTTTGACAGAAATGCAATATAAGATCCATAACTGTTTTCAGTGGTGTATAAAGACCTTACTTAATGAACCATTATGTTTTTATTACCTTAGAATGAATCATTTATATCTACATAAGCGCGGGCACCCCCTTAAATGAAGGTCGACATATTGTGACGTCATGTTTCTACTGAAGCCGACAGCAAACAAACAGCGCTACAGAATTTGCTATGTGGGGAGAAAAATGTGCTGGTTACGTCGGCCACCGTAGCTGCTTCTTCGAGTTCGAAAAGGGAGGGATAAGCCGTAAGTGACTCTGTTTGCAATTCGCAAATCTCACCACTAGATGCCGGTAAAAATCACACACTGCACCTTTAAAGAATGTCGGTAACTAGACAGTTGACAGTAGCCATAGTATTTTTTTCTACTCTAGCCTATATTTTCCTAAAAACTACATATAATATTTTAACCCTTGTGCATCGTTCAAATTTCCATCCTTTCGTTATGTTCGTGGCTGAAAACAGCCACTACTTTAAACTGCTGTAAAAATTGATCAGATAAATATTTTTTTGAATTTTTTTTTGCATAAATCTATTAATCAACCTCAGTCCTGTTCAAAACTACTAAATGTTTTTAAAAAAAATCAAGATTTTAACTCTTTAATTGCCAAATTCATAAATTATGTCGCTGATTTTGGGGGGAAAAAAACACAAAATTACTTATTTTCAATATAAAATGTGATTGTGGACTGGATTTTTTTTTACCTTTTATCACAGTCTTGGACATGTCAAAGATTAGAAACAACATTGGTTTTGATGCATTGTTAGTTTTTGTGCAGCATCAGATTTTAACTTTTTCTCCCTCATTTACTGTTCGTGGCTGTTTTTGCCCCATTGACTTCCATTATAACCACATTTTTTGATTGCAAAGCCATGACACCATAAAATCATGCATTTTTGATTGTTGGTGGTTTTCCCTGTTGGGAAGAGGTAAAATTAGTAATTTTTACTGTTGATAACCAGGTGGCACCATTAACCCTTTATATAGGCCTGTGCAAAAAAAAGCTTAGTTTCTGGCTTTTACATGGAGTTATATGGAGTATAATAGCATAATAAAGTGTGTGTGTGTGTGTGTGTGTGTGTGTGTGTGTGTTTGTGTGTTTGTGTGTGTGTGTGTGTGTGTGTGTGTGTGTGTGTGTGTGTGTGTGTGTGTGTGTGAGAACTCACCTTGATGCGTCTGAGAAAATCAAAGTATGCACCTCAGCTCTCAGAACTACATGGAGTAAACAAAAAACAAAGTAAGTGTATTTATGCATCTGCCTTTTGATGGTGAGAAATGCAGACTAAACAAAAACAAAGCAAGTGGACATTTATCACATGCTTGCAAGCCTGCTGGTCATTTGATGGTGAGAAGAGCAGCAAGCAACATGAGAAAGGGCTTGACTTGTAGAGAAGTTCTAGAGATTGATCATGCAGCCGGACCCCTCCAGCGAGCTGCAGGATGTATTGTCTTCTCCCTCTGACACCACAGACTCAGGAGAGGCAGACCATTATTTGGATGTGGCACCCTCATCATCCTCTCTAGCTTCCACTGAAGGCAAAGGGGATTTCGGAGGATCCTGGGTCTGGGTAGATTGGGAGAAACGGCGAAGTGTGGTTTTCCACCAACGCGGAGACAACTCCCTTTCTTCAGCCTGCCAGAGGCGTGACTTCATGGCCGACGCGCTATGCCATCGCAAGGGTCCAGAACATTGATTCTGTGTTCAATCTGTTTTTTACGGGAGCCGCACAATGAGAAACTGGACCGGGGTGGACTCCACAGATCTCCGTGCCTACATGGGGCTACTGATTTTGGCCGGTGTCTACAGGTCCAGAGGGGAGTCCACACGTTGCCTGTGGGATGATCGCAGTGGTCGTGCGATTTTTAGAGCCACCATGTCCCTCACAAGATTCAAGAAATCAGCAGAGCTCTGCGTTTTGGAGGTTGGTCAATGCTGACAATGAGGTCAATAATCTCGTCGGCCCTGGAGTCGACTCTGGCAGGCTGAAGAAAGGGAGTTGTCTCCGCGTTGGTGGAAAACCAAACTTCGCCGTTTCTCCCAATCCACCCAGATCCAGGATCCTCCGAATCCTCCTCGCCTTCAGTGGAAGCTAGAGAGGATGATGAGGGTGCCACATCCAAATCAGGATCTGCCTCTCCTGAGTCTGTGGTGTCAGAGGGAGAAGACAATACCATCCTATGTAGCTCGCTGGAGGGGTAAGGCTGCAGAATCATCTCTAAAACTTCACTGCAAGTCAAGCCCTTTCTCATGTTGCTTGCTGCTCTTCTCACCATCAAATGACAAGCAGGCTTGCATGCAAGTGTTCAAATCCACTTGCTTAGTTTTTGTTTAGTCTGCATTTCTCACCATCAAAAGGCAGATGCATAAATACACTTACTTTGTTTTTTGTTTACTCCATGTAGTTCTGAGAGCTGAGGTGCATACTTTGATTTTCTCAGACGCATCAAGGTGAGTTCTCTCTCTCTCACACACACACACACACACACACACACACACACACACACACACACACACACACACACACACACACACACATTATGCTATTATACTCCATATAACTCCATGTAAAAGCCAGAAACTAAGCTTTTTTTTTGCACAGGCCTATATAAAGGGTTAATGGTGCCACCTGGTTATCAACAGTAAAAATTACTAATTTTACCTCTTCCCAACAGGGAAAACCACCAACAATCAAAAATGCATGATTTTATGGTGTCATGGCTTTGCAATCAAAAAATGTGGTTATAATGGAAGTCAATGGGGCAAAAACAGCCACGAACAGTAAATGAGGGAGAAAAAGTTAAAATCTGATGCTGCACAAAAACTAACAATGCATCAAAACCAATGTTGTTTCTAATCTTTGACATGTCCAAGACTGTGATAAAAGGTAAAAAAAAATCCAGTCCACAATCACATTTTATATTGAAAATAAGTAATTTTGTGTTTTTCCCCCCCCAAAATCAGTGACATCATTTATTAATTTGGCAATTAAAGAGTTAAAATCTTGATTTTTAAAAAAACATTTAGTAGTTTTGAACAGGGCTGAGGTTGATTAATAGATTTATGCAAAAAAAAAAATAAAAAAAATATTTATCTGATCAATTTTTACAGCAGTTTAAAGTAGTGGCTGTTTTCAGCCACGAACATAACGAAAGGGTAGTGAATTTGCCCAGAGTGTACTGTTGAGTTTTTGAAAAATTTCAAAGCATTTTCCCAAAATGTGTGTCAAAATAAGATTTGTCACCAAAAATCATTCCATTTGCTGAAACACAGAGAAAGTTATGGCCAAAATAAGACTAAAAAATACCCCATAGTGGCTGAAAACAGCCCCAACAGCACATAAGGGTTAATTATTATATTATCATTATTAGTAACTATTTTGAAAATTATAATTAATATTTAGCAGTAATGTATCAATATAGATATTACAGTACAATACCGTATAATTAATTACAGCAGAAGCAGACCAAATTACGAAATGCAGTTAAAATACAGTAAAGTACTGATCTTGTGTACTGTAAAGTGAATTACAGTACAGTTACTGAAAATCGAAATACAGTAACTTGCTGGCAACCGTGCTGCCAGTTATGTACTGTAAAGAGAAAAGAAAATCGTTAACAGAGAAATTGTTTCAAAGATGCACGCAGGAAATTACTCTAACGTGAATGCATTGTTTGATTCCTAGGTTTATTTTGTAATTAATAAACAAATGTCTGATCTATAAAGCAAAAACCTTACAATTAAAGTTGAAATGTTCAAGTTTTTGATCTAAAAAAAGAAAAAAAAGAAAGATGCACAAAGAAAATGACTCTAACATGACCATATTGATTGATCCTAAGATATTTAGTTTGTTAAAAACTGTGCAATCTGTAAAACAAAAACCTCAAAATTAAAGTTGAAACGGTATACTGTTGAAAAGTTTTTGACCTTGAGAAAAAGCTTAAAGTATACCAACAATTTTTTTGTTTATTATTAAATTTTGTGAAGTATACCTGTTTTGACCTGACGTCCATTGAAATGAACAAAAAAAAAATTACAATTAAAGCCAAACATTTTTTTAATTTGGTATCATTTATAGAAGCCTCATGAGTTGGGAAAATGTACTTTTATATTTTTCAGAAACTTAAACATAATTCAGATCTGATGTTAGTGCTGGGCTGTATACCGGTTCATACCGAATACCGGTGTTTATTTTTGTTATGGTATGTATTTTTACTATACCACCGACGGTATGTCGCTTTAACAACGTTGCAAGACACTGTTTGAGAGAGGTCGCTTTTCACTGTTGCACTGTGGTGAGGGCACAGCTATGTGTTACTAGCGTGACAGTGAAGATGGATAGGTTAAACTGTAATTGATAGCTGTCAAATTATATTACAGTGTTTCCCACACATTGGTTCACAATATCAACACTGCCAACCACAAATAGATTTTCCAAAAGGCTGTGACATCGTTGAATAAACATGAGCACTGCACGTTTCAAAGTCAAAACGGCGCGGGTGTTTTTTGTATGAATGTATCTGAAGTGAACTGACGGTCTTTAGAAAAGTTTCGATGTTATTTCAATTGAATCTTTCTTTATCTTTCCTGATAAAGCAGCGTTTATGAGCATTGCTGGTTTGTGTACAGCCGTTACCGGGGAAACCGCTATTTCTGCCACTCCTAAAGCCCATCCTGCTGGCAGCTCTTTGTAAACAGCCTTGCAAACCTGTATTAATACTAGTGGGGATTTTTTTTTCTACAATATTCACTCGACAGTAAAATAGGGCATTCTAAAGTCAATCTACTGTGGTATTTCCTCTCAATCTGTAGAAAATGTGGTTAACACGCAGTCATGCTTGGGAAAAAATAATACCGTCATATACAGTGAAACCGATATAATTTTGAAAAAATACCGTGATATGGATTTTTGGTCATACCGCCCAGCACTAATTTATATCAGCATTTTTTTTCCGCCTGGATGCCAGTTGTTCACAAAGTCAGGACTTGTAACTATGGATACTGACCACTGATCTATATAGAATGACTGGATAGCTCATGACGTCATAAACAGTGAAGCCACCGCGCCGCCATATTGGTTTTCCCTAGTGAGCTCACGCGTTCTATTGAATCAATAGGATTTTTTATGATTTGACTGAGAAAACATTGGCTAACGAGACACCGTTTTTAAATCTAAAGTCTCCCTGTACATTCTTACAACGCAAACATCCTAAGCATTTGTGATGCGATCTGGGAAAACCCACCACATGGTGAAATGTGACATATTACAGTTTTACATACCACATTAAAGCTGGGTTCAAGCCCTTTCCAAATCTGTTTTTATTTATTTTATCGTTTGTCTGTAACAAGTTATGGTTATCTGAAGTCGGCTGATCGCTATGATTTTCAGGAACGGAATTTTTAGAAAAAACGGGTTTAATTAACTGTCCTGTCCTGCTAGCGGGGCGACTGGCGCTCCTTTTTTATTGCCTTTTTTTCATTTCACATATTTTAGTAATCATCATTGATTAGGTATCATTCGAAAGCTTACAAACTCAAAATTCATCCTGCGAAAACCGTTTTAAAATTGGACGATTGAGAGGCGAGCAAGATCTTTTAAGCGAGCAGGTTCTTCAGACTCCGTTGTTCTCTTGTGCTCCGCTCCACATCACACGATAACGTTGGATAAAAATAAATACATAACTTGCGTGCCGTTGTAGTTTACACAGGACTGGCGTGCTCTCACCGTCTTCAAACAACACGAGCGCGGTATGCTCTCTCCCTCGCCTATAAATATACGATAGTAAAAGGTCGGAAGACCGATTGTGTTTTATAGAACAGTAGTTTGTTCAAATAAAGTGTTTGATTAGTTAGCAAGTACATGTTCAGGAAAGGCATAATAGCCTACAAACTGTATGGGTTAACGTTAATGTAAGTAGCGGTAAAAGGACTCAGCACGAAGCTCTTTTGAAGCTTTCAAATGGTGTTACTATTGGACACTTTATTGTGATTATTGCTCTGACGGTTTCTTATAGGCTGCTGTTAACTGTTTTATTGTTGTTTTTTTGAAGAAGCATTTAGGCTACTCTTGCCTCTGAGAAAACAACACGGGAATAGCGACAATTGTGCATATAAATAAGTACTTATAGGACTTGTATTACAACCTGTCGGCAATTTTCTACATCCTCTTGTGAACGTCGTTTGTATGCTGCACAGCGGGTCATCTTAAAAGTGCCGTCGGAGCTGCCAATCTCTGTATAACGGCCGTCGGAGCCTCTGCTGGTAGGGAATCGTAAGATGGCCGCTCGAACACTACCGGTGGCTTCACTGCCTGCTGGCCGTTTAGAACGTCATGAGCTATCCAGTCAGTATATAGACCAGTGATACTGACACACTCACTCCGCTTCTTCAAGGCTGGAGTTGGTCGAGCTCTAGCTCTGAAAAGGAAACTTTCCCAAAACATAATAAGATTTCAGTGAGAGGTTCAGAAAATATTCGTCATTACTTTTCATCTTCAATCACTAGAGAATAAATAATTTAATGTTTAGAAGGATAAATATTAACTTGATTATAAATGACTCAAAAGATATACATTGAATCGGAAGTGGATTCAAGAATCCAACCTGTCAAGAGGTTACTATGCCATGTATGTAGGATCAATTGGAGGAATTACATTTTTATTATTTTATATATTTTTATATTATTATTTAGAAATAACTTTAACTTAACCCTAAAACAGTTACATAAGAACAACTTATTTGTGTTTATTTCTGAGAATCTCTGTTTGTACACTTATTTGTACACTTGGAAATTGTTAGTGGCAATGTTTGACTAAAAACTGCTTAAAAACAGTTAACTGCTAAGTAAAACTGCTAAGAACAGTTAAAAATGCAATAAAAACGGATTATTATTATTATTTTTGCTGCAAATTAAAAATAATAATAATAATTAAACTCACCCCCCTTTTGAGAATATACTTAACATTGCACTATCCAAATTTAAATGATTGTAATTCAGGAATGTTTTGGAAAATAGATATTCATTTTTTGAAGTTACTTTTTTTAAAACAAGACCAAATGTAAGTATGAAAAAGTTATGGAATATCAAATGTAGTCCACATAATATTTTATATAAAATATATATTTTACAAAATAATTTTTGTTATAAAATTACTATCAAATTGTTAGATTTTGCTGTATTTGGCCGACCAGTGGTATGGGTGGCTCGCCAATGTATTAGATTTCTCCAATACATAAAATAAGTACGCTTGACCAGAGTTCTTGTGGGGAGAAGTATTTACTGAAGGTTTGTAGTGTAGCAGTCCTTCAGCAGCGATGTTATCATGTCGCCCTTCAACAATCTTAACCCAAAGTTCTGTTTGTGAGAGAACTTTATACATGAAGACATAGCCTATGGGCTACAAACAATAGAAACCTGTTAGGACCTCCCACAGGAGATCGATCTAACTTGCTAATCCTCTCTGAGCAATGCTGATTCTTTTTATTCATTCACACCAATCAGTTTCTGTGGGCCATACATCTGAATGGGCCTTTCATCTGTATGGGCCATTTGGCACACACCTTTGCAGACACAGACAGAGTGGATTACATCTGATACACAGTCACAATGTAAATAAATCTGATGACTGAAAATACAAAATCTTTCAATCAAAGCCATATGTCTAACCAATTTGTGTTCCAAATTAGTTAACAATTAAGTTATCACAAAATTTAAGTTCCCATGAGATTTTGTTTAGGCACTGTTCCAAAAATAGCCACTGGGTGTTTTTATGCATTCTCCTGTAACAAATTAATTTATTTATTGTCTCAATATCACAAAATATTTGGCAGATATATAGGATATAATTGTTTTAAACATGCAGTGGCAAGTTGGCCAGTAACAGTTAACCGATTGATGATCCTTTTTATACCCTAATCAGGCAACGTGAACTGGGAGTTACAACTCATAAAATCCAAAATATATCAAATATTTCAAAAATTATTTTGGATATGTTTTACTCAAGTCCAGATGATATAAAAAATGACATGAAATTATTTTTTGCTTATTTTCCACTCTTCCCTGTTTGATGGTTAAGGATCTATTCTTTGCTACAATTATTGTAAAATCATCAAAGACATGAGAAGTAGTGATGCACCGAAATGAAAATTCTGGGCTGAAGCCGATACCGAAAATTTAGGATGCACTTGGCCGAAAATCGAAACTGAAGCCGAAAATGCCTTCTTTTAAAAACTTTAATGTATATTTATATTGCTTAATTTTTATTGGATCTGAAATGAAAAATCACACACCAATAGAATAATCATCAAACTTTTATTAACACTAGGGATGTCAATTTTCACAAATTCCCATGATCGATCGTCGTTTAAATTAACGATCAATTAATCGTTATAGCCTTAATGCTGCATATGCGTCTGCAGTGATGGCCAACAGCAAGACATTGTCGGCAAATCCTGCTCAAAACGCGATGTTCCTCACCAAATGAATGAGAATGGTTTTTAATCTAAATAAAGGGCTAGTAGGATTGTAAAATGTTTCGATGTGATTGATCATTTAATTAAATTAATTATTTAATAATCAAATATAATTATTACTAATAATACAACGCGTCACCAGCACCGCCTCAGATGTAGCAGAATGTGTGTCTGTGGACGTGCTCTCCCTGAACAACACACTGAAGATGGCAACTAAACCCAATGCATTCACAACGATTTAATACAATAGTGTTCTCATGTTATGTAATATGTCAGTCCCAAATTATTCATCGTTATTATTAGTCGTGCATTTCTGTTCGAGCTGCACGCGCTGAATGAATAGGCTACCGTTAAACTGGAGCAGTTTGCTAGCGTGTTATTTAACTCAAAGAAACGCATCCTATATGAGATTAATCAGATATATTCAAAATAAACATAATATTACAAAGGATTTCTGCAGAAAATGACGTGAATGCACAATTGAACTTAAGTTACGTGCCATTCATTCAGAATGATCATGTTGTGGACGCGCTCTTCCTGGAGCAACGCGACACGGCAACTAAACTCAATTAATGCACAGTGTTTTATTACAATATTGTTCTCTTTATAATGTTATGTAATATGACAGTCCTCCCAATAGTCAAGCTGATCACGCGCACTACAGCGTTAATTCAAGGGATGCATCCAATATAAGATAAATCAGTATATACATAGGCGGATATCCCGGATGGGAGGGGCGCGGTTGACATTCATTTTTGGTTGACATTTTCGGCTGGCTTTTTTATTTTTTATTTATTTTATTTCGGCCCCGAAACCGATAATGCCATTTTCGGCGACCAAAATTTTGGTGCACCCCTAATGAGAAGACATTTACAAGTAGCCTACCCATAGAAGGTAAATTAAACTATGCAGTTTAACTTGTTGCAAAGGTTTATTATCTTTTTGAAAGCTTCCTCTGTTGTTCAGCAAGGTGTTTTATTATTCTAGTTGCACAGCAATTTGTATTTTTTAAAATATAGCCGAAAGTGGCAATCATCAGGGTCCAAGCTCAATGGCTTCACACATTGAAACTGGTCTCCCTTTATAACTTAAACTGTTCATTTCAAATGTTGAAGTTGAAATTGACATTTTGTCATCACTACATAATTGTTGTTTTTATCCTTCACTGTAGGTCTGCGATACCATACTGGGACACATCATGGAACGGTTCTCCTTCACAAACCACCTTGTTAGTGCCACCTTGCTGCAAGGGGACAGGTTTGAACATTTCATGGTGGTGTTTCCTGAAGATGCACTGAGCAGGACTTTGAAGGCCTATCCAGTGCTCAATGGGAGTAAGCTGAAGACCGAGCTCAGTCTCATCTACTGCAAGGAAGACTTCAGAGCCTGTTGTGGTGCTGTGGATCTACTCCAGCTGTTTATTGAGAACAATCTTGAAGAAATCTTTTCAGAGACTGTCACTCTCCTAAAGATCCTCATCACCACACCCATGACAACAGCAGAAGTTAAGAGGTGCTTCTCAACATCGAAAAGAGTTAAGACTTTTCTGAGAAACAGCATGAACCAGGAGAGGTTGAATGCATTGGCCATGCTGTCAATGGAAAAGAAACTGGTGACTGAGATAACTGACTTTAACCAGAAGGTCATTGAGAAATTTGCAAGCCAGAATGAACGGAGGGCGATATTTCTTTTCAAGTAGTGCTATACTGGCAAGTGTTTAGGCAACGTTACAGTGTGTGTTCGACAGTGTAAACTCAACATTCATTGATTCGTGGTACCTTTATTTTTGCATCATGGAATTTTTGCATTTTTAGCTAAGCAGTAATGATACATCATCACCTGTTATAAATATTTAACAAATGCGTTCAGTCCTTCATTACTAACAGTTGGGTTTTCAGTTTGTTTTTAGCACCAGCCGCCACTGAGAATTACAGTATTTCTGTCTTGGCGAGTATTCATGCAAACATTATCTGTTATGTCTTAAATTAACGTTTGGTTAACTGTTGGGGAGAAACATCTGATGTGTAACATTATATTAGATCTGTGCATTACAGTTACCATTACACACAACACAATATACACATGGTTTGTAAGCTCACGGTAAATTACACAAATACATACAAATCCTGTGTAAGCTATACCTTAATGCACAAATAAATGCAAAGCCATTCACATTTGTTCTCTGCATCGAAAGTATATATGAACACGCTGTTGCATCAAAATTAACCAGGCTGTCTGTCTCAATGTTAATCAAACAATTGTGGTATCATGGAAAACATTTTTTTTGTTGAATATATATTTCTTCTATAGATATGGGTTTTGTGCCAAATTGGTGTAATTACCAGGGATTTTAAGATATAGTTGCTTGGTGATTTTGTTTTGGAACCTTTAGATAACTAACTATTTTTCTCAAAAACTATGTTGACTTCAAACATGTGTAGCTCAGTAATTTTTTTTTATCTGATTCCAACAAATCATACTACATTTTGAAAAGCACAAACAATAACGATTGAACAATAATCAAAATCATTTTAAAAAAAAATTAGCTCATTGTGACTTATTTTGCCAGCACAGATTACAAATGATGCTCTGTAAAACCGAAATGGCATACAACAGCAGTACAACTTTTATGCGAGAGTATGTGTGAAGAAAACATCCCAGAGCTCTCATATCTCAAAACTAGGGGTGTGTCGGTTCAAATTTCTAACGGTTCGGTTTTTCTATCACGGTTTTAGGGTCACGGTTTCGGGACAGTGTGGTATGTGCTAGGTTCAGGGGAAAAACTACGGACAAATTAAAATAAGAACGAATAATTAAATCTAGGAGCAACAGCACAAATAAAGACAATAGAGCGAAGATACAAATAAAATAAACAGTGCTTTTTGCACCCTATCAACATAGACAAGATATATTAGATATATAGAAGATCTATTGGAGGATATGGCACTCCTATTAAACAAAGTTTACAAAGAGTGACTTTTTTCCACGTTTTCTTGATCTTCGCTGTAGGTAATGCATTGGGAAGCCAGATTGCCTGTCCATCAACAGAAACATGTTATTTTAAACAAACTATTTTACATGTTGTTATTTGCAACAAACTATTTTATATATGCGAAAACGGTACAGTTCGGGGTTGTTGTTGTATTATTTTTATTTTTTTTACATATAACCGTTACACCCCTACTCAAAACTACAAGACGGCAGTGTAAGTAATTTGACTATTAAAGTGAAATTTTACACAGCACTAGAATACGGTTGTTAGTCCCATATTTTGTGCTTAATATGGCTGTGTTAATACAGCATTCAGTTTTATACTGAACTGCCATGAGAGACGCACAGCTCAAACGTACTCTGCAACTGGTTACAAAGCATTTAACGGTGTTGTTTATTTAAAATATCTATTGGTTGAACTCGCACTTTGATTGGACTCATTTATGTAATTACGTGCTGTCAATTGTTGTAAAACTTCACACCCAAAAAGCAACCTGTGGCAACATTGTAAAAGTTGTCCAATTCCACTGGAAAACCACAGGCTTGGCAACACTGGTTGAATGTTGTTGTGACATCAGCTGTTTGATCATAAAACTGAATTAACATATTCAAGCAGCTACTTTAATTTCCTGACTTAAAAAAAACATTTCAGGATTCACACTTGTAAGCAATTGCTGCTGTAAGTCCCAAAAAGTGACTGAACGCTATACTAGGAGTGGGCGGAAAAATCTATATGAATCTATATTCTATCTTCTATCGATTCACAAATTTCAAAGATCGATTTTTCTAAAGCGTTACACTTTAACTTTGCAGTACTACTTAAAGTTATTGACACATTAAGAGTGTTATTAATCACAATAAGCTGCGAATAAGGATTCGATGCTGTGCTCACGCTGATAATCTGATGTAGCCTAGACGAAATTGCTATAGGCTAGAAATTAAATAAGTATGTAATAATGAAATATTGAATAATTTTATTTAAAATAATAGTGTGTGTTCATGCAAGTTATAATGCTAGAGTGCTGGTTATAACATAGCAATAAAGAAGAGAGAAAAAGAGTGACCAGTTTAAATTGCGATTTGTTATTTAAAAAATACTAAACCTTTTTCATTTAAATTACATCTTTTTAAAGTATAGAAACAACATTCAAAACAATAATATAATAGAACCCATATTAAAGCAAAAAAAAAAAAAAAATATTCAGAAAAATAAATAACTGAAAGGATTAAACTGATCCCTCTTTTTCTCTCTTCTTTAGTGCCATGTTATAACCAGCACTCTAGCATTATAACTTCCATGAACACACACTATTATTTTAAATAAAATTATTCAATATTTCATTATTACAAGCGTGGCCTTACCGAAGAAGGGCAATTTGGAGCGGCATTTCAAGACCGTGCACAAAAGATATGATGCAGATTTCCCGGCTAAATCAGCTCTACGCACCCGAAAAGTCCGGGAATTGAAGGGGCAGTTAGCAGCACAGCAGTCCATTTTTACCAGGCCAAACACCAAGGGTAAGGCTGCAACTATAGCATCTTATCGTGTCAGTCATGTTCTTGCAAAACACAAGAAGTCTTTCAAGGACGGCGAAGTTGTGAAAGAAGCGTTTGTCGAGGCTGCAGACGCACTTTTTGGAGACTTTAAGAATAAAAGTGACATCATAGCTGCCATTAAGGACATGCAATTATCCCGTGGCACTGTTACACGGCGATGTGAGGGAATGGCAGAGGATGTCGAGGAGCAGTTAAGGAAGGATGTTGAACAGTGCGAATGTTTTTCTCTTCAATTTGACGAGTCAACTGATGTTGTTGATGTGGCGCAACTATGTGTTTACATTAGAATGGTTTTTGGAGACATGGGTGCAAAAGAAGAGCTGCTCACCATTTTACCATTGAAAGGACACACAAGAGGCGAAGATATTTTCCAAGCTTTCATGGAATTTGTCAACAAGACCCAATTGCCCCTCTTCAAACTCATCTCTATCACAACGGACGGTGCTCCAGCAATGGTGGGCCGTACCAGCGGATTCATTGCATTGTGCAAACAGAGTGAATATTTCCCAGACTTCCTTAATTACCACTGTATAATCCACCAGCAAGCATTATGTAGTAAGATTTTAAACATGAAAGAAGTGATGGATGTTGCAATGAAGATTGTGTGTTCAGTTCTGGATTCTGATTGTTCTGCTGCCTGCCTACTGACCTCCAGCCTGTTTCTCGACTCGCCTCTGTTTGATCCCTGAAACTGTGTATCTATGCAGATATTGACCTTTGCCTGGAGTTTCTGTTTAATAAATTGTTGCAAATGGATCTGTCTCTGCCTTCTGATTCACAACAGATTTATTATGTATGGATTAGACTAGAGCTACTTTTCTGTTTGTTTTGAGCATATTAAATCTGCAGATGCGCTGTTAGTAGCGACTGGCTTTCTGTTTGGTGTGGTAGATCTCGGCACACTGATAAATCTAAAAGTAGATCTTTGTTCAAAAAAGGTTGGGCTCCCCTGGCGTAGAGGATACGCTGAAGGAGATGAAATCAAGGCAACTATGGGCGGCGCGGCTTTTTATAACATGAAGCCACGCCCATTTTGGCGGGCTGTGACCCTTAGAGGGCGCAAAGCGTCCCCATTGGCTCTCACGTCAGCCGTGCCTCTCCATAGGTTGCAGCAGTTGCCGCAGAGCAGCCAATAAGCGCGCAAGCCGTCTCGCTTGGGTCTGCAGCAAGTGCGTTTTAAATTATAGAAAAATTGTAAGGATCATTTTAGGCTTCAATCTTCTCGAGAAAAGGGGTTTTCCCAATGCGTAAGCCAGCTTGCGCAACACGGGAGTACTCTCGAAAGGGAACCCGTTATATCTTTCGCGGCCAGGGCGCCACCATTGTGCAGTATTCTAACCTGTGACGTCACGGGGTTGGTTGGCAAAAGATGCTTTTCAACAGGTTTTATCGTAGTTTTTGTAATACCGTACCTCACAGCACCGAAAGAAACCGAAAATTCTCGGGACAACAGCATGTGTCCAAATTTCAATCTTACCCGTTCTATTTCATCAGAAACAATCTAAAAACAGGGCTTTAAGTGTAAAATACCGAACTTGTCCTTTAAAGGCTCTGTCTACACCACAGTGTTTTGACCGCGAACAACTAACTAACTATTTTAAAATAAGATTGCTTCAACCCAGTTAAATAAAAATAAGATTTATTAAATTCATATTTTAAATGAATAACTTCAACAATTACTGTTGGGGAAAATTAATATTTTACTTTCTTTCATTAACTAGCTAATGCATAATTGTGATCAAGTTAATCATTAATTACTAGTGTATTTATGCTTAACTATTGCATAATTCCCTTAAAATAAAGTTATTTGACATTTTACTTGCATGTATTTCGGGAGGAATGGGTGACATGATGTAAATCCCGACAGATCCAATTCTCTGAATTGTATTGCTGCTGCCCATCACGCATTATAGATTGATTAACATGGTTATTATAAAGGTGATTTAAATGACTAAACACATTCACTTACATGTATTTGAGAATAAGGATATTAGATTGTGGCGAACTTCATGTAACAAACTCTTCTCTCAGTTTTTTGCTCTCACAGTTGGCCGCTGCCACCTTTTTCCTGACATGTTTTTCACGAGTTCACATGTACATGAAATCAGATGTAGTACTTTATGCGTATTTGGCGTGCTGTCCGGGACTGTGGCACTTTATATCTTTGCAAATAAATATCTTGCGTAATTTGTTTTGATGGAGATGGTTTGTTTTAATTTTTCAATTCCTCAGAAAATCCTAGAGGAATCAAGCAAACCATATATAATTTTTGTGTTGTAATGTAATGTTATATTCCAGTGATTCACCATCTATTAAGTAAACTGAACAATATGAAGCTAGTAACTATGTTTAATTAGAATAAGCCAATAATGATGGCTTAACTACTACTAATACAGTACTGATAAATACAATTTGTTCAGCAATAGTTAATAATAAATATGTGCCATAATTAATGAGAATATAACTTTCACTTTAGAACAGGGGGTCAAATTGTCTTCATTACAGTATTTGAGAAATGTACAACTGTAAAACCAGCACTAATTAAACAGCTACTAGCTTCATATTGTTCAGTTAACTTGTTATAGGGAGAATCACCGAAATATAACATTGGCCCGAACCCAGAGTACTCCCCCCTTTTAACTGGGATAGAAACCAGCCAGGAGTGAGGTGATGGGGTGGTGGAGGGATGCTGTGTAACGCATCCCCGAGCTAACGTTAATGCTAGCTAACACTGTTTTCTTTAAACAAAGATGTCCGTTGTTTTAACAGTTTAATGAGATAGTTACAAAACTAAAGTAAATTAAAACGATTATATAGCCTATCAGTGTTGATATTCTGAAATATTTGTTGGCTACATAGCAGGCTAACTGTTAATACTGTTAATTACTGTTAATAATTTATTTCAAATGAACACGTGTACCTCAGCTTGTCAATGTAACATTAATAGATTGACCATGGTTCATACTATTGTTAAATTCTGTGTTGATTTTGCAGGGGCTGATGAACACACCCGTGTTTTGATTGAGTGGAGAGTGGCTAATGAAGCCCTCTTCACTGGAAAAAGAAACGCTGCAAAAAAAGGTTTCGAGTAAGTATACAAGACAAATGTAATATTTAATTTATTCAAGTGCTGCAGATTCAATGGTAAGTTAGTTGATGTAAACATTTCTACTCAACTCTTACTGCATTCCTTTTATGCTTGATTTCTGTGCATTTATTGCAGTTTTTATCACAGAGCAGAGGCTGGAGGGCAAAATGTCTGCTGTTCAGATTTAAAAAAAAAATTGTTTTCAAATATTGTAGGATCTGAAATGTCCACAGACTGGGGTGAGCACTGAGGGGGATGTAACAGCAGCATCCTGGAAATGGTATTCTGCCATGGATGAGGCAATAGGGGGCAGACCCTCCATCACACCACCCACCCTTATTGCCTCATCTGGGCCGCATCTGTTGCCTCTCCATCCCCAGTGAGGTCAGAGCGTGAAAGAGTAGGGAGGAAAAGAAAAGATGTTGAGGAGATGAAAGAGAAGCTGAAAGAGAAAGGGATGCCATTGAAAGGGAGGAGAGGCGATGGAGAGAGATGGAGGAAAAGGAGGAAAGGAAAGAAAGAGAGCAACCAGAGCATGAGAAGAGACTAGAACAGGAGGCCAGAGAAAGAGAAGAAAGAAGAGACTGAGAAGTGCAAGAGAGAGAAAGGGAGACAAAAGAGAGAGAGGAAAGATTCCTTCAGCTACTCGAAATAATTGCAAAAAAATAATAGTAATAAAGAAATAAAATGATACACCCTCTCTTTTCATTTATTTGTTAGTAAGTTCACTGTGTCATGCTGTTTTAGCTAGTTTTATTACAAAACACTTAATTCCCAGGGATTTACAGTAGCTAGATAAGATTGTCAGTTGTAAAGTGTTTAATATGTGTCATTGAATAATTCATATTTTTAAAGCAAATTGCTGGTATATCTGAAAAACGATGTTGTCTGAATATGAGTGCCGCGCCGTAGAGAAATACCCACACACTCCAGACACTGTTAAAATGTATTTGCTTTATTTTTGTGAATTTAACTTTTAAATGGATACAGAATACAAAGCTTAAAACACAATCACATAACTTTGGTGTAAAGTAGTATAGAGCTTAAAGCACCACCAAAAGGAAAAGTATTCAAACAATATTATTGTAGTGTCATCATGAGGATAGAAAATGAACTTCAGCAGCTTCAGTAAGGTAACTCACAGGTTTCAAAAAGATCTAAAGAGACTTTGATACTAGCAATCTCATTTGTTGGGCATCACTTTAAAATAATTCAATATATGTTTCTTTCAAAACATGTGTATAAGATGAGGACTTTATGCCTTGGGTAATTTTTGGATTTCCACTTGAAGTAAATAATTTGTAAAACATTAAGTTTAAATAAGTGATATGTAGCTAGAATTTCAAAGAATTGGTATACAAATTCACACACAGCCTAAGGCAGTGTGTCAGTGGTTGGTGGGTGTCACCTCTAGGGACCACTGTAGCTCCGAGATCCCCTGTCCATTAGCCTGGGTCTGCAAAATCCCCAGTTACCATTTGCAGGAGGCCCGACAGATGCTTCCTGTTGTAGCGAGCCTGTACAGCATTTTGTACAGGCTCTCTGTATGGGGTCATGAGGCAGATGGGCGCACTCAGGCAAGGATACCCACCATCTCCAAGGATACACTTTCCTGCAGGTGGAAACAGGCGGCCAGTGTACACAGGGCTGTTCTTCAGCACCCTGGCATCGTGCACAGACCCAGGATACCCGACAAAAATGTCAATGAACTTCTCCCTGTGGTCAGTGATGGCCTGCAGCTAGACAGAATTAAACAGCTTCCGGTTGAAGTAGCACTGGCCGTCACTTGCTGGTGGTTTGATGCGAATGTGACAGCCATCTATTGCACCAGCTACAACAGTGAAAGCTGGAGACCCTGCCAGCTGGGCAAAACCTGCTCCCACTGCCTCCAGGTCTTCTGCACTGGGAAAAGCGATGAGCTGCCTCAAAATGCCGATGACCGCCTTGCTCATTCTGTGCACAATGTCGTGCACAGTAGACTTTGGGATGTCAAAGGCGAGTGACACTACCCGGTATGATGCTGCATGGGCCAGCCAGTAAAGGAACACCAGCACCTCGACATCCTTTTCCCACCCATGGTCGCAATCGGGCTTCACTGCAGCAATTAGGGACCGGATGGACTGCCGTGAGGGTCGGAGGTTGGGGCGGAGGTCAGCTCCATCTTCAAAATACAGCCGAAGAATTGGCACAGCAGCATTCAAGTGGCAGTAGGTCGTAGGGCACACAATCTGTAAATGTGTATATAGTTTTATTTTAGAATACAATATGAATCAACAAGACACTTGTTTCCTGTGTTGGCTTATTTATAAATATAATATGTATGCATTTATATGTATCACTGATTCTTGAGAGTCGGGACAAAACATGTCCCACATAGAAAAGTCTAATTTATAGCAAAAATTAAGAAATTCATCATGATTTGCATACTTACAAAGTTAAATCTAAAGGATTTGTATATACCTATCTGATTTTTAGAATAAACTTTTTATCTTTTGGGGAAAATTTGAAGGTTTTCTACAGGTCCATGTAGAAGGTCCATGTTATTGCACTTGTCCTCAGCAAGAGGTCACAACATTAACCATCCCAAAAAACTTTAAAAAAGCTCTACAATTGTGAAAACATATATATCAAATACAAAATAAGGGGTATACATATAAAAAACAATGCATGAAGTGAACATCAAACAATATTTTCCATAGAAATCTGCCTATTAAAGTTGTGTCCTCAGTTTCTGTCAACTCCGTCAGATATTTTCATAAAGCTCTTTAAATCAGGAAATAGCATGGTCAGCTATATCCCTGAGGACCCCTTTCATCTCCCTGCCTGTGGTGAATGCAGCAATACCACACATGCTCTAGTACGTTTTACATTTTTTTATATTTTAGACAAACAATGTCAATATTCCTATGGTCACAGCTGCAGCATGTCAATACCATCTTTCTGTTAAGATACTTTTTTTAAACCATAGTGGATTGAATTTAAGCATTTTAGTGAGGTTATTGGGACAGCTAGCAACTGAGGAAAAACTACCTAGCTGCAGTGTACAATACATGTTTTGGCGGAAAATACATGCCCTTACGTCAACTCCGTCAGACGTCAACTCCGTCAGGTTCTATGTCTGAGGGAGTTGACCTGTATGATGACGGAGTTGACAAATCCACCAATAACCTCTTAATGTGCGAATATAATATTATTTGTGAATATAGTGAAGGGTTAAACTGTTATGTCAGGGTTTTATTTACACATAAATGCACATACATAGCATGCATTACATTATTTAACCATACGCATCTGACTTGTAGAGAATGGGCAAGCAGTGGTCTGCTTATTATTGTGTAACGTGTAACTTTGCCAGCACTTTAATATATATATATATATTTATATATATAGAGACAGATAGACAAATGAGAAGCCAGTGTAGGGCTGGGCGATATGGCCAAAAAAAATTATCACGGCAGAGGGTAGCCCCTGGTTTCCCTTATTGTTTTTTTTGGTTTTTTTATAGTTGGAAACGGTTTAATTTAAAATAGTTGGAAACGGTGTATGTGCAATATGTTTATTATAGTTTGCTTTACAGTAAGTTCAATACTCTAATAACAAGGAGTAGTTTTAGTAGTAGTGTTTAAAGAGCACATCTGTTCAATAATCAGCAATGCACACATTTTGTGTCAACACCGTCAGTTTTTCGTCAACACCGTCAGTTTTTCGTCAACACCGTCAGATCTTCGACGTTTGGATGTATGTTTTTGTTAATTTTTTTGGGAAAAAAATATTCTTCCTTCAGTTGGTGTTGTTTTTGTAATAAAGGACCATCTGATCTACATCCCCTTAGGTTTTATTTATTTAAGGAATTTGTTTTTACAATATTGAAATTAAAATCAAAGTTTGAAAATGCTAATATTTAGAAATCTGAGTTTTCAGAATAGTGTGAATTCACAACTTAAGTTTATATATTGTATTTTGTTTACATATCAGAGTAACTAAACACTATTACAATATACTTCATAACTTTAGATTCTTGTTGGATTGGAAGAATTTAAATTGTTTACTTTTTAGTGTGTCTGACGGAGTTGACACAAATCCAGTTCTGAAGGGAAACATGTAAATTTGTTTAAAATGTGTTTTTATTAAGAACCTGTTCCTTTACATGGTTAAATAGCTAAGACCTTTCTCTGCAGAAACGTATAACTCTAATTGATATAGTGTATATTTAAAAAAAAAAGTTTTTTAAAACGTGTTTTGTCCCGACTCTCAAGAATCAGTGGTATATGATCCATTTCTTATGTATGATGAACATTGATGTTCATGTATATGACTTCAGATGTAAAAGCCTCTTAAGTGCCATCTGAAATTTTCTTCTAAAATTATTTTTTATCAAGCTTGTATATTTATGTTCAGTTATTTCACTGTAATGGCAATGAAAAGGACTTATTGCCATTAAAATCAAATTACTGAACCTAGACATAGAAGCTTGATAAAAAAAAATCCTTTTAGAATAAAATTTCAGACCACATTCAGAGGCTTTTACATCTGAAGTCTTCATACTGTATATGTATATATTGTATCTGACCTCAGTGTGTTGCCCTACTGTGTGTGTGTGTGTGTGTGTGTTTTATACATACACAAATTCTCATGCATAAACACACTGCTTGTGATATTACCATCAACAAATTAATCAATAGAGATACACACACACACACACACACACATGTATCTATTGATTTATTCATTGATGATATCACAAGCTATATATATATATATATATATATATATATATTTATATATACATACACACACACACGTTTGCCTACAGGCACACTGCTTGTGCTATTACCATCAATGAATGAATCAATAGAGATACACACACATATATGTATCTCTATTGATTTATTAATTGATGGTAATATCACAAGCAAATAAATTAACTTGCCAAAATCAACATCTGTCATTGTTCACAGGTGTGTGTGTTTTTTTTTTTTTTTTTTGAGGTAAAATGTATTAGCTAAATAAATGATGATACTTACGTTATTTAAGAAATTCCGCAAAAGTTCTCGACGAAGGCGTGATCTGCGACCAGCTGACCGACGCCGCCTCTGGATTGTGAGCTCGAACGACGTAAAAACGCAGACAAAAGCGGAAAGCAGAATTAAAAACATCGCTCGAAGGTGGTGCAGTCAGTGGAATGGGCTCTTTAAATTTTCGCGCTGTTATGCCAGTGAATGTCACGTGACTCTGTTATGACAGCGTATATCACGTGACAATACCAACATGGCGCATGTAGTACGTCCGGACTCCATTCATACTACCCGTATTCATACTATATAGAACGTACTTTTTTAACGGTCGCGAAGTACGTTCTAATTTAAATGTAGTACCTACTCACATAGTACGCGATTTCGGACGCACCCTATGTTTTAAAAGTTCATAAGCGTTGTGTGTGTGTGTGTGTATACATACATACATATATATATATATAAACAGCAGCAATTGCCGTATTTTGAAATGTAAGTGGGGTTAATGTCAATTAACAGTAAGGATGTAATACTATAGACATTTTTTTTAGGACAGAAAAATAGAATCGTAATTTAAAAATAGAGACGAAAACAATATAGCCTTTATTTCATATTGTATGCCTAGACGTAGGTGGGCGACATAAGCCTATTGCCCGTTGCAGCGTTATAAAAATAAAAATAAAAAATAATAGCCTATAGCAGGGGTACTCAAGTTCACATGCCAATTGGGCCACATGTAAACCACATAAAATCTGAAGGGCCACAAACTAAAACTTGCACCGTAAAACTTTATTTATGACAATATTTAAAGTTTTTACTTATTTAGAAATGTAGTTTATTACCTATCAAGGTAAGTCTAGTCTTTGTCCTATTTAAAGTAATACTAAACGTGAAATAAAAAATTCATCTGGAACAAATTTTTTTTATTAATTTTCTTGCGATATTAATGCACAAAAAATGTTCATTCTCAGAGTATTAAAAAACCTCATTGCTAGGTAAGTCTTGCTAGTCTTTGTCCTATTTAAAGTAGATTAATACTGAATGTGAAGATAAAAAATCTGGAACAAAAAAGTGGATTAACAGTTTTCTAGCAATATTAATTATTAATATTAAGCAAAAAAAAAAAAGAGTTTATATTCAAACAGAGTATTAAAAACCTCCTTGCAAGGCAAGTCTTGCTAGTCTTTGTCCAATATAAAGTAATACTGAACATGAACATAAACATTTAAAAATCTGGAACAAAAAAGTAGATTAATGAAGTAGATTAAAAAAGTATTAAAAAATGTAATACTCAAGAGTATTAAAAACTTCGAAATGTAAGAAGAAAACCATTGAGCAAATACAGGCTCAAGCTCTGGTGAAAAGTAGTCCTTATTCCTAGTGGGAAATCGGAGTCTGCATTCTTTTTACCAGTGATTTCAGGTTTTATTATTCCCATTGCAGAGAAAGCACTTTCACACGCACATAGGTAGATCCAAAGCAGGTCAAGATTTTTAAAGCACACTGGATTAATGCAGGGTATGTGTCTTTCAGAACACACTTGGTCCAGAATGTGTCAATGCTCTCTTCTTTATGTCTCTCTTTAAGGATGTTGTTGTGTTGCAGCTCTATGAGTTGCTCCTCAAACGCTGCCCTTTACACCCTGAAGGGTTCTGACATGACTGCGACAGACGTAGCCTGTATGTCACAAGCAAATGGATTCTCTGTGAATGCCAGTACAGGTGTGAGGGATTTAACGTCCGCAAATCGGGAGGAAAACTCGTCTTTTAGCTCCCTGAGATATGAACAGTAAGCTCTGGGTGAAAATGAGCCTGGTTCTGTCACTTGTGACTGCAGAACAGAATAGTGAGTGAGATTTCCTTCCTGAAGTTGCTGCGTGAACAGGTCAATTTTCGCTTAAAATTCTTCCGATGATGCTGAACGATGTGGCTGCATTTGTTGTTTCCCTTGAAGCTTACGATTAAGTGCATTTAAATGTCGCGTAACATCAGTCAGAAAAGCTGCATTGTGCATGAATGTGTTGTCTTCGAGGGCTGCCAGTAAATCACGTCGGCCCTTCTCTCTCAAAAATATGTGCACAACTGGAAGTAATTCCATGAAGCGATCAAGGACATTTCCACGACTAAGCCATCTGACCTCTGCGTGCATTGCCAAGTCAGGGTATGCGCTTTCAAACTCTTCTACCAAGGAACGGAACTGTCTGTGTTTCAGAGCATGTGCCAGAATAAAATTGACTGTTTGTGTCACCGTGTCCATTGTAATTTTGAGCTCTCCACATTTAAGCTTGCTGCACAGTTGCTCCTGATGCAGAATGCAGTGGTATGAGAAGAAGGCTGGTATTTCAGGATCTTTTCTAAGTAAAGCAATTAATCCCTTTTCCTTTCCAACCATTGATGGGGCGCCATCAGTAGTGACAGAAACAAGCTTTTTCAAATGTATGTTTTTGCCTGGTCCATGAAAAAAATTCATCAGTGCAGAGTGAATGTCCTCTCCACGGGTTTGCCCTTTCAATGGGACCAAGGTGAACATTTCCTCGACAAATTTCTCCCCTTTAAGAAAGTGCACCCACACTGCTAGCTGTGCGACATCTGTGATGTCAGTTGATTCATCCAGTGCTAAACTGAAGTACTCTGAATTTTCAATGTCTTTTAGCAACTGTGAAAAGAGATCGTCAGAAATTAATTCTACTCGCCTTGTCACTGATTTGCCTGATGATGTCTTTCTTGTTCTTAAAGGGGGGGTACAATGGTGTTTCATGTATTCAGAGTTGTTTACAGTGTTAAAGAGATGGATTCTCATGCTAATAATGGCCAAAGTTTGAAAAGTTATTTTGAACGAATAACAGAGAATTTCTGTGCTGAAAATCATACTTCCGGGTTGCAACACGTTTCGGCTGTTTTTTTTCTATCGTAGATCTAATGACGTAGCCCAGAGTGGAACTCCTTATATGAGCATTGCTCTCGGAAAAGCGCGTTCACGCACACGTCGACCAGAGGAGAGAAAGACCACGCTCATCGACGCGCTACTACCGGTAATCATCATCAGCAGCGCTAAATAGGAATGGTTGATGTCAAGAATGTCTCCAAAAAAGTGTGTTTTGGGATGTGAGGGAAAGTTTACCTTGTTCAGCTTCCCAAAGAACCCAGTGTTACTGGAACAGTGGATGCAGTTTGTATTTCCGGGACAGCAAAGGAGTGTGGCAAGTGCGGTTTTGTGTTCTGGTCATTTCAGTGACGAATGTTTTATTAACACGGCCCAGGTCGTCGCTGGATTTGCAAACCGGTTGCAATTCAAACCTGGCGCGGTCCTACCGCACCACGATCGATAATAAGCAAACCTTCCCGCGCGCTCCCGCTTGACTCTATAGCTCCGCCCACGCCCAGAATCAAGGACCTCGGCTTTTTCCGGATAGAATCGGAAAGCTGTATTTTTATTTTATAAATATGATGAAACTAAATACTTTTTGGAGATATGAAGGACGCACTATTACTCTGCACAGAGTAATATTGCACAGATTCTGCACAGTCCATAAATGTATTTTTGAGAAATTCTCCCTCTGTAGCAGGCCTCTTTGCTTTTGCAATATTCCAAGCGATTCTGAATGAGGCCTCGGTAATATTGTCAGCGCTTTTAACAATGCCGCGGAACAAGAATCTCTGGGCATTAAAACCAGCTAGCAATGTCTGTACCCTCTGACTCCTGACTGAGCTGCTATGTGGATAAGCAACGTTGAAATCAGAATAAAGTTGCTCATGGTGGCGTTGCAGATTAGCTCGCTTTAATACAGCAATTGTTTTTTGACAAATGAGACACATTGGTTTGCCACCTATGTCCGCAAAGGCGAATTCCATTTGATGAAAACTCTGTTTTCATCGTCAACCTTCCTTTTCTTTGAAGCCATCTTTATGTAATGTACAGTAGGCTACGTACAAACAACATACAGTATTTTCACAAGGTTTAGATGACAGATGGGGTTTCGCGATGATTCATCGTCGACAAATAGGTTCTCTTCATTTTCGCTGGTTCCGTTAGCACCACAACCTTAAAGGTACACTACCCAGTTTTCACATGACTTTTGTTATAGCCTTCATGAGCAGATGTTGAGGGGCCATTAAATATAAATGATCTTTATATTTTAATAACACGTATTGATTAGGCCTATAATAAATCTATTAGCCTACATCAAATGTTCAATTATTTATTTTCTTTATATGACATGTTTTTATACTCAGTTTTACAAGTTATTATCATTATTAGCCTACTACGAATACTAGGCCCACTATTAGCCCAGTACATCTATATATCTAAGTAAGTCACAATTCGCTCAATAGCAGCTTTCACGTGATAAAAAATTTTTATGCGAGCCGTGCCCCGTTCTGAACTAAACTGCCAATCATAACGGGCGGTGTTGCAAGAGTGAACTCATTGACGTATCAGCTCGTCATAGTAATGGGAGCGCTTTTTGCTTACTTTCTGTTTATAACCCATTGACAATTTGAATACAAGTTTTGTTTTTCATGCTGTTAAGAGGACCATCGGCCAATTACACACTGCGAGATGCGCGGATCAGCTGTTAAAAAAAAAACTCACCAACGATTTTCTCAGATTTAGATATCCGCACCCGATCATTACATTATAATTAAACTTATCAGTGTTAAGCGCGATGATATGGTAACATGGGCTATTACAGTGGAATAGGCTGCATCTTTGGCTAAATTAAAAAATTGTAATAGCCTATGCCAGGGTTCGGCAACCTATGGCACACAGAGGAGCAAGTTAGCAAAAGTGAGAGATGTGTAGTAATTTTGACAGCAAATTTTGATTTAGTTTCAGTCATAGTCTTTTGACTAAAATGCCATTTAGTTTTAGTCATAATTTAGTCATCTGAATTGTTTTAGTTTTAGTTAAATTGTAATCCATAGGCTACAATAAATTGTAAATACATCATTACCCAGCTAACAATGACCTGGCGGTTACTTTAAGACCGAGTGTGCAGATCCAATTGCACTGATGATGCACATCCGATATTCTCACAACTGTATGTTATGTAAAGACATAACTGACTGTGTTAAAGCTTCAGTAGGTAACTTTTGAGAAAAAATAATTTTTACATATTTGTTAAAACTGTCATTATGTCCCAATACTAACCAACTGCAGAACCGCAGAACCATATGTCATAGCAGTGTGAGGACGACAGCGGTAAAAGTATTAGATACTTTTACTCTCTAAAAGTAAAAGTATTATTCTGGTTGAGGTACCAACTGTAAGTGGTTTTAATAATAATAATAATAATAATTCATTACATTTATATAGCGCCTTTCTGGACACTGAAAGCGCTTTACATAGAAGGGGGAATCTCCTCAACCACCACCAATGTGCAGCATCCACCTGTGGATAATGCGACGGCAGCCATATTGCGCCAGAACGCCCACCACACACCAGCTTACTGGTGGAGAGGAGACAGTGATGAAGCCAATTAGTATATATAGGAGGATGATTAGGAGGCCATGATGGACAGAGGCCACTGGGCAAATTTGGCCAGGATGCCGGGGTTACACCCCTTCTCTTTCGAAAGACATCCTGGGATTTTTAGTGACCACAGAGAGTCAGGACGTCGGTTTAACGTCTCATCCGAAGGACGGCGCTCTTTGTCAGTATAGTGTCCCCGTCACTACACTGGGGCGTTAGGATCCACACAGACCACAGGGTGAGCACCCCCTGCTGGCCTCACTAACACCTCTTCCAGCAGCAACCTGATTTTCTCAGGAGGTCTCCCATCCAAGTACTAACCAGGCTCAGCCCCGCTTAGCTTCAGTGGGAAACCAGTCTTGGGTTACAGGGTGATATGGCTGCTGCAAGTTTTAAACTTGTCCTTGAGGACCCCCAGCACTACACATTTTGTATATATCACTTATATGACACACTTGATTTAACTCATCAGCTCTTTAGTAGAGACTGCAAGACCTGAATTGGGTGTGTCAGGTAAGGGAGACATACTGTACACAATGCAGTGCTGGGGTCCTCCAGGACATGTTTGAAAATCACTGCATTAAATATTTCACTAATGTGCACTAATTTTTCTGAAACGTGCATATTTACAGTGTTAGGGGGGTAACAGTTATAAGACCCGAGACCAGATATGATGAAAGAAGACCAGGAGTCGTGAGGTTCAATCAAAAGGATACAAATTTACTGAAGAATAGTTTGCAGTTTCATCGGTAGAGCGAGCGTCAAAGTCTCACGAGGAGGTCGCAAGCCAACTCTACCTTACACAAAATAATACACCAATTATACCATTTTGCAAGGGCAAGCATCGCATCATCATACATCTGATTGGCTAAGAGAATATAGAACCATAAACAATTTCACACATGTGAGCAGATAAAAGGTGCCTATCGCCATTAGTTAGGATAGCTGTCGCCAATCCTTAGATTTAGGTCAGCGTTGACCTCACAAGTTAGAGGAGAGCGTCGATGAGGCTGAGCGTTGTGTCCCAAATGCCTACGTAGAAAGTCAAACACACACACACAACACCACCAAATAACATCGCCAAGGCCGAAGAGTGCTTGAGCTTCGTATTATCAGTTAGCCAAAACATAGCTCCTGTAGGAAGAAAGGGAGAGAAATTGCATTGCTCTCAAGAGAAAAATATAATTTCACAAGCACAAAAGAATATAGAAATGATTATGTGATAATGCATATATTTGATTATTGATTTGTATAAAAGTAATGTAAGCATTCAAAAGGATATAGAATTAAATATATATATAAATGACTGAAGAGACAAGGGATTTTGACCAACCCTTCAACAGAAATAAAAATCAAGCAAAATTTTTCTGATGCTGCAATGATATGTTTCTGAAAACTTATGTTAAAACGTAAACTTAACTGGCACACCGTGTACCTCACTTTTGCCAGTGTGAGCCTTGGCATGCATTACAGATAGAAAAGGCTTCATCATTATAAGTGGTTGGAGCTCAGGCCCCGTTTACACGTACATGGTTATTTTGAAAAACGAAGACATTTCCCTTCGGTTGTGCCCCTCGTTTACACGCAAACGGAGAATTCTCCTCTGAAAACGATTCTTTCTAAAAACTCCGGCCAGAGTGGGGATTTTGGAAAACTCCGTTTGCATGTAAACTGAGAAAAACAGAGTTTTAGGCAGTCGACGTCACAGTATGCGACAGAACTTGCACTGCGTCAAAAGTGCGACCTATATTTTCGGGATTCTGATTGGCTAACGTGGGCTTGAGCTTCTCGTTAAACTGCCACCTAGGTTTGGCATGCTCTTGACGGCATATACACGGGTTCGTGTAAACGAACACTTTTCTAAAAACGGAGAGGGTGAAATGTCCATTTATGAAAATAACCGGCCACGTGTAAACGTAGCCTCAGATAACTTCTCTGCCATCTTTTCCAAATAAGGCCAGTACCTGTAATGGGAAAATTTGCAAAACTGGTAAGGAGACAAACCAGGACCTATGTGACTTGTACAATTCCTGTAACCAATCAAAGAACAATACAGTATGTAGTCATATGTATGGTAATTTATGTGGTATCAATACTGATAACATGGTAGCCATATTCATTTTCTAATTCCATAATATATCAAATGTGTGATTTTTAGCTTGTCATGGTGTTATTCCCATGCATGGCATATATTAATAAAGGTAAAACAGCAGTAAAAACTTAAGTTATCATTTGGCAATGGCTACCTGCAAGCAATGTCCATACAAAAGAATGTTGCATTTGCAGCTTGTGCCAGCTCCTTCTGCAGGAACATTGGGTCGGCATATATTTCACCACGGTAGTGATTCAAGCCTTGCAGCGAGATTCCATGTCTGCACACAGCGATTTCAAGGCCCTCTTCATCCACCTTGGCCCTGGACTTCTGTGATGTTTCTCTGCCTGCTGTAAAGGTTGCCGGTCCGCAAACATCATGACCTGTCCTCTGAAAGTAGAAACAATATGTTACATGTAATCTCAGGACAAGTAAAAAATAAAATAAAATAAAAGAAGGTTTATAGAGTTGAAGAAATCCTCACACTAAACATCTGGCTTCTTATTTGGTCAACAAAGGCAGATACTTTGGTATCTTGTGTGATGAACAGTCCATCAAAAAGAGATGGTTCGTCTGTCCTGTTAAATAAGAGGAATTCATCGCCAAAACAATAATATAATCATAATTAAACGTTGCATTCACCTAAATTAATATGACAAATACCGGTAACCATAAAGGTGCCACACATTTTAGTCTATGAATTACATTTGATCTGAAACACTGTGTTTAGAGTATCAGCTTAGATTTGTCCTGTGGAAATGAATGCTGTAATTTGGCATTAACTTGTGTAAGAAGTAAAATACATACTGTTTGAAGTACAAAAATAAATAACATCTTTATTGTTGTTCATGTCTTCAAGCTACAGAAGGGAGACAAAGTTCCTGAACAATTTACCAGATTGTTGTCATAGAACTGTAATATCACAAGCTTGTTTAAAACAGTGCTATATATTTCAAACACTTTTTAAATTGTAAAAGCATTTACGTTTGAATGTGAAGCAATCACACATTTGAAACATTTTGTTACTTTCCATGAATTTCAAATAAAAGTATAATTATATAATGACTAGAGCCAACATTTTTGTGTCGAAGAAATGTTTAGATGCCACAAAATTATTGTTACTTTTTACAGCAATAAGGTAAAGCATAGTTTCTCTATAAATAACTATCAGTCCATCCAACCAATAGCTATACTTGCTTTTCCTTTAGAGGGTAATTGCATGGGGGGTCTAGAGCCTATCTTATCATGCACTGGGTGAGAGGTAACGTGCAGCATGGACATATCTGCCACTCTATTGCAGGGCTACACAAAAAGACCACTGCACCACCCTTTATCTAAATTGTAAAAAAAAAAAAAAAAAACAGAAACAAAAACACAAAGATTCCACTTACCCTTTGGACTTCTTGAACCGGTAATGTTTTCTATCACCGTCTACATATAGCTAGCATGTCTGGTGTGCATGCTGGGCATTTAAAGGGCTCCATCACAAATGGATTACAAGGAAGTCATAAAAGGAAGTCATAGTCACCCTAAACCACTTTTTTTTCTGGTTTGAAGAAATTTCATCTGCTCAAATGATGTGAACAGATCAAACTTGAACAGCATTTGGCAGCTGGTGGTTGCTGGCCAGTATCTATATTCAAGCAAGTCACTAATCCCAGGAGTCCATTTGGAAGAACACAGTGGACAGCTTATACACTGCAGACACAGGTTGTATGGACCTTAAAGGGATAGTTCACTTTGAAATTAATTTTTGGTATGTTTTAGCTTACCTCAAGGGCATCCAAGATGTAGGTGTCTTTGTTTCCACAGTATTTTCAATTTTGATATTTTTAGGTCAAACCGTTCTTGTCTGTCAGTCATATAATGCAGGTATATGGGGTCCACCTCAAAGAGCATGCACAGAGAAGTCCAAATTAAACACTCATTACGTCACTCATTGTTTACACAGAACAGAGATTTTATGTGGCATTGCTATGTTCCACTCGTGACAACATATGCTCTCCACTTCTGTTGGCATCTCACAACACTTGCTACAAGAACACCACCAATTTTGAAGAGATCTCTGTCTCTCTGAGGCTTGGAGACGTGCTGCTGCAGCGGATGCTTCATCCTCCATCGCTCTGAGTTCTTGATTTGGGTATTCTGGTTCAAATAAATATGGTTGTGAAAAAACTTCTACGTTGTCTGTTGATATACCGAAATCGTCTTCCATTGCGATTTCCTGTATATCTAAATATGTTTAGATCTTCACAGTGAAAGGTAAAACTTCCGAAATCTCTGTGTAAACACTGAGTGACGTACACGCGCGAGAGATCACTTCCGGGGCTTTCCGGCGCTTGCGCAGACAGAAGCGCCCGCGCCCTCAGAGTACTTGGACGTGACTGTGATTACAAGAGGTAAAAACGATATAAATACTGTTAGTTTTCTCACACAAACCGCTCGTTTCGTGTCTTAGGCCATCAATGTATACTTACATTTACGAGTCATTAAATCATGTTTAATTTGGACTTCTCTGTGCATGCTCTTTGAGGTGGACCCCATATACCTGCATTATATGACTGACAGACAAGAACGGTTTGACCTAAAAATATCAAAATTGAAAATACTGTGGAAACAAAGACACCTACATCTTGGATGCACTTGAGGTAAGCTAAAACATATCGAAAATTAATTTCAAAGTGAACTATCCCTTTAAAACAAATATGTTTACTATTTGACCAGTATTTGTACAGCACAGGACAAAAGAATATAGTAAGCCATTATTATGGTTGACTTCATCTGGTCGGATATAAAAAGGTAGAAGGAAGTGACAAAACATACCGTTGATAGTCACCAATACAGTCTGCTTTCCTGGGATAATTTTGAAGTCTTGGTTTGGACCACAGGAACAGATTTGCGTCGGTGGAGGAATTGGAAGCATACACACTGGAGTAAATCAAATTTCAGAAAGTAATATCAGTAATGTCTACACATTTACTCAACAAAGTAAAAAGAATAAAAAATAAAAAAATTCAGTCAAAGGAAACTGCAGAGGGCACCTACTACATTATCTGAACATACCTTGTTCACTGAGTTGATATTGGCCACTTATATAAAAAAATTCTGTGGATCTCGGCGTCACATCTTGAACAGAAAAACTGATTTCCTGAGGGAACACAGTCTAGGCACCAGACAACAGCATCAACAGTTTTGCATTGTTGACAGCAATGCTGGGTTACTATCTCTGCAGCCAACATGCAATTTAAGATATTTGGCATTGCAGCCCTGAATTTTTGTCTTTTGGTCCATGCAGACATGGTGGGTGTCTCTTCTATTTCCACTGATGCAGAGACGGTGACAGAAGTTAGCAGGTTTTTTAGCCTCTGAAGATTTTGATCTAAATTCATTTAAAAAATAAATTAATAATAATCATAATAATAAGGAAAAAGCCAGTTGCAATAACGGATTTTAATAAAGCAAATTAGCAATTTCTTATATGGCTTTGTCACTTCATATGCATGATGGAAATTACATACTTTTGACAGTTGCCTATATGTGACATTTTAAATTTAAATATAAAAGCTGAAATTATTTAGGCTTTCAATTCAATATGCTTACCAAGACTTGGGACCTCTTGCAGAATGTCATTAATTTGCACCTCCTCAACCTCTGAGAGCTCCCTAGTGCTGGCAGGTTTAACTGTAAACACAAAATGTAATGATATAGAAAACATTACTGACCAAAAGCTTAGACACCAATTTACTCTCCCTCATGTCGTTCCAAACCCGTACGACTTTCATTCATCTTCTGAACACAAATTAAGATATTTTTAGAATTTAATGAATTCTATCCCTCCATTGAAAGTCTGTTCAACCAAAACTCTGATGCTTCAAAACAGTTATAAAGAAAACGGTAAAACAAATCCATCTGAATGGAGTGGTTTAATCCAGTCTTCTGACGAGACACCATGACTTAACCGATTTAATTCAGGCTTTCATTCACATACAAACATTGATCAGTGAACATGCATAAAGAGCTCAATTGTACCTGCTTGATGCAGAGGAATGAACCTCTCTAAATCAAGGAGAAGGGGAAACTAAACCCTAACCCACACTTTAATTAGCCCTAGCCCATTTTGAGGTTGTTTTGAGTTATGAGACTTGCGATGTGTTTTATTTATTTATTGTAGAGTAACAATAATTACTCTAATTTTAGTACTTCAAGATGAACGAAACAAAAATGACAATTCTTACTGTTACAAAAGATCTGCATTTTATATCGAGTTTCTAGTCAATTTGGTATATTTTCTCTGCTACTCGTCAGTGCTTTATATTAAATAATCTTAATTAGGCAACTTTGCAGATCAACTGAGCAGGTATTTTATTCAATTTCAGAGAAATTGATGAAAATGTTTAGTAGATAGATATGGTTAATCTTGATTTACAGAAAACAAATAATACTGTATCTAATCATATGTAGATTTGTGGGAACAGCTTTGTTGTAAAGTTGGTTAGACCCATAGGATGTGAAAATTCAGGTCAAGTCACCTTTATTTCTATAGCGCTTCATACATTTTAATATTATGACAAACTTAACAGGTATGATGCAAAGGTTTGCAATGTTATTGTTGGCAAAATTATATATAATTTAATTAAATGAAAATTGTAAAAAGCCAGGGGTGTCTAAAGTGAGCCCTGGAGGGCCACTGTCCTGCAGAGTACACAGCTAAATCAGCCAATCAAGGCATACTCCAGGCACGAGTGAGCTGGAGCTGAACTCTGCAGGACACGAGTTGGGACACCCCTGCTATGTGTTAATAATTGTGTTTGCAAAGTGTCAGAAAAAGCAGCTGTACCTTGTGTCATCTCCTCATTCTGACATTATAAGGCTTCACTTTCAGTCGAACATGGTATGATCGCTCTATAAAGATTCCCACACAGCAAATGTGGCAGTGGCAGCTGATTAAAGGCATTCGTTATGACACTACACTTGGTGATATTGATATGGGTCATAATCCTGATTTTTTTGCTGACTTACAAGGACATGTGTCCTAGAAGACAAAAACCAGGATTATTGAGGACAAATGGATTACAAGGAAGTCATAAAAGGAAGTCATAATCACCCTAAACCACTTTTTTTTCTGGTTTGAAGAAACTGTCCTTATAAGTCATGCTAACCTGTGTGTGTGTGTGTGTGTGTGTGTGTGTGTGTGTGTGTGTGTCTTCTTCATCAAAAAAGTGATATATTTTGCTTTAGTGTGCCAGCTGTTTTATAGGGAAGGGGGTAATCATACCAAATTTGTATTTCGTTACAAAAGTTAACATGCCTTCTACGACTTCTGCACCACACTTTATGTGAATATAGGCTATATAAATAAACAAATATATTTTTATTCACCTTTTCAGGGGGATTCTTCAGGCTTTAACTATCTTGTGGTTGTTGATTAACAGTTACAAGAGTGTCCTGGTTCATGGTCGCCCTTATTGCTCCGCCTTCCTTTAACTCCCCACAGACTCTCTTTATTTAGCAAAGATATTTAATAAAGGAAATTGCATTGTTTTAAACGACATTCTTTTGCCTTGGTTCTTGTGGGTGGGGGTACATGCTGTTCCTCTGGGAAGAAGGTAGATCCAGTGGTGAATAGCGTGTGCCTGTGACAATCAGGGAAAACAGCAACAAGCATTTTAAAAGAAAGAGGGATAGACTCAGTTGAACTTATCAAATGCACAGACATTCAACCTGTGTCTACCTCAAGGACCTGCCAGTTCTTGCAAATAATTTTTTTTTTTTGCATCCAACCAAATAGATGGGAGTTGGATTAAAAATAAATAGCTGGTTTTGCATTTTAATATTATAAAAGGTAAAAGTGTACAGTACACAGACTCATATATCTTGAATGTTGAAATGTCTTGGATGTTTGCATAAATGCATAATTTTGAAATGATTTGGAGAAATGGTAATTTTTTTTATTATTGCCTAAATCTATTCTTCCTCTTAATTGTATTCATTTATTTGTTAAGACTCGTTGTTTCTATTGCTGCCAACAGCCAGAGCATAATATATCTAAAATAGTTAAATAAATGTACTTGAATCTAATTAAATAAAAATTGTATGAATAAAACTACTGCAACTATCAGAGTTTTATTCTCTAGTCTCTAGACATTATATAGCCTATCTTGAATCCAAAACATGTAGGTTTTTTTAATATTTATTTTTCATTTCGTACAGGAAAAACTCCTGTACGAAAACATTTTGTTTCTGCGTGAGGTGCACGGCAGTCCTTTAGGATTTTTCACTTGTGCTGCACAGCTGAATGAGCCCTTCAGTACAACAGAAACATGCAGAAACATCCAACACAAGTGAAAAATCTTGCAGGATTTTATAATTCCTGCAGGACTGCTGTGCAGCACAAGCGAAAAATCCTACAGGATTGTATAATTCATGCAGGTATTAATGATACCTGCAGAAAAAATTAAAATCCTGCAGGATTCCTGTAGGTTATTCTTGTAAGAGGCCACACATAGATCTTCTTGTAATATTATTAATTCATCATTGTCATTAGGATACCTCCCAAAAACTTATAAGCTCCCTGTTATTAAGCCTCTTATTTAAAAAAAAAAAAAAAAAAAAAAAAAAACACACAACTTGATCCTAGAGAATGAGTTAACTACATATCTATTTGAATCTCCACACAAATGAATATCACAAATGCTCTGTAGGTTGTGTAATTATATTTAGATATAAGCCAGAAGAAGAAAAAAAATAGAACAAATATCAGTGGTATTGATAGCTTTGGGAATCTGCGATTGATCCTTTGAATCAATCCTTTATTTTGTCATTTGAATGTGTTTTCTGTTTGTGATTTTCTATTATTATTATTTTAGCGTGAGGAGGACTTTTATTATGGTGTGGCGACATGATGTCATAAGGCTGCTCCGTGCTCCTGCGTCTGTGATTTAGCTGAAGAAAGGTTTGTGTTTAAATCATTGCAACCCGTTCAGACACATATATAGAGAATGGTGACTTGATTGATTATTAATGAAGGTAACAATAGTTATGTATTGCTTCTAACAACATTAATGAACGTTCTTTTTTTGTGAGTAAAGCACATCCATACATGAGTAACAGAAAATGTGCGTCTCATTTCGCTCCCTAAATCAGTTCATCATTCACACGCTGTTTGGTCACTGTCAAGTAATGATAGAGAAACTGGCTTTTTGAAACCAATTCAAATTCAATTGAATCAAATGCTTCTCAAAAGGATTGACAGTTAGTAGTGCTCGAATCACAGCACGCTGACGACACCTGCAGTACAACAGTGTAAATGCAACAAGAACAACAACACAAACGTGTGTAATGACAACTTCTACAAATCAACTGACAATGTTTTCAAGACGGTGTAATTATTAAATATAATGTACAAACCACATGTAAATCATAAATATCTAAATATTTATTATTGTTTATATAATAGGCTATGTGTTCTTTTGTTAAATAAGAGGCTTAATGCTAGTTTTGAGTGTATTTTGGCTTTATGTAATTTAAACCCTCTGACTGTCTCTTACCAGTAGGCGCTGACTACTGAACTAGAACTGATTGAGACGCACACAGAGATTTAGCTTGGATTCATTTTTCTTTCTGTTAATTATTCTCATCTTGAACATGACAGAGTGTCTAAACAAACAGAAAAACTCCTGGTGAAGCGACTAAGATCCATGCGACACACTGTTATAAAGATGGCGTTTATTAAAGAAGAGAGTGAAGACATTGAGATTGAAGAAACATTCAGAGTGAAACAAGAAGATACTGAGGAACAAAACAGGTTGGTTTCATTCTTTTCATTCAAGTCTTTCTTTGGTCATTCTGCGTACTGTACCTCTTTATCTCTAGATGCAACTTGTCACAAATTAAATGAGTAAAACAACAAAGAAATAGCCAAAACAAAACAGTTATTTTGTGTAACATCAAGCCATCATTAACCCAATAACTACTTCTGAATTGACCGTTCGCAAAACCCCACCCTCGGTCCTCGTCCAATCCTAGCTCAGCAACTTTAACTAAGGAGAAGGACCCCCGTCAAACATTGCGATTTCAGCAAGAGGGTTGAAACGATATGGCACCTGCAAGTCTGATTGATACCAGGTACCCCAAAAGTTTAGAGGGAGGGGGTCGTTTTTTTCGCCTTTCCAAAGCCCAAGACCCAAGCGGAAAGATGCCGACAATGGATTAAGCAGTGTGGGAGACCTCACTCACAGCTAACTGCCTCGAAGATTAATAAGCATAAGTTACATATGTCTGCTCTAAGGTAAGTAAAGCTAGCGAGCTAACTTAGCTACTTAAACTACTAATTGATCATTGATATGCTAAGTACATACAATCTGTAAAACTGGACTTAAGTTAACAGTTGTTGTTCTATATAGCATTATTATCGAAAGTAACAGTTAGTAAGTTAGAACATTAGATACTTTATAATTCCGTAGGAAATTCAGGCAGCCTGTACGGTAACGTTAGCTGTTATAGCATGGAAAATATTTAACATTTAAAACGTAGGCTACTTACCCCGGCAGTGCAGGAACATGACTGGTCCACAAGGCTGTGCTGGCTACATTGCAAGAACAGGTCGTGAGGTTTCTCATTCTTGGACTGAGACCGGTAACGTTACACCTTTGCCTCGATTGTTGTAATATTCCCGTCTTTGCTTATTTTAACATATCCCTCCACTGCATATTGCAGCCCTTTCTGTCGTAGCCTGAAGGATATGGCTGCTGCATTACTCCAAAACCAATCACTTATACCAATAGGTATGGAGCTCAACCCATGGCTATGTGTCTGGTTCTCAATTGTTTGACGGGCGTAGTAACAATATCTAGGGGGCGTGGCTTTTGCAAACGGTCAATTAAAAACATTGAAAATCATTCATTTCTATTACTAAATTATGCAGCAGTTTCTAAAAAAATACATTTATCCCCAAAAATGTATTGTAAATATTACTTTTTTCCTGGTATACTGATTGAAACACTTTTACTCCTCGAAATAATAGCGTTTAAAAGGAAATAATACTAAATTTTCCTGTCATCTCTGTAAAGCTGTTTTGAAACAATCTGTATTGTAAACAGTGCTATATAAATAAATGTGATGACTTGAAAAACACTTTCTCCTTTAAGTAAGTAATGTAATACATTATTTTTTTATATATTTGTCTCATATTCGTGTGATGCACATGAAAAGCTAACAATTTTCAATATTCACAACCCAGATAGCAGACAGATTTGGACCTAATCTGGGCCACTTTTGGCACTTACGGCTCAGTTACGGCACTGGCAAGTGTTGTGTGGGCCAAATGTGGCCCAAATTACATGAGCCGGACCTAACTTGTGTTACGGCAAATATTGTGTGGGCCAAAAGTGGCCCAAATGTCATGAGCCGGGCATGAAATGGGTTACGGCAAGTGTTGTGTGGGCCAGACTTGGGCCAAATGTCATGTGCCAGGCTTGACATGGGTTACGGCAAGTGTTGTTTGGGCCAGACTTGGGCCGAATGTCATGAGCCGGACCTAACTTGTGTTACGGCAAATATTGTGTGAGCCAAAGGTGGCCCAAATGTCATGAGCCGGGCATGAAATAGGTTACGGCAAGTGTTGTGTGGGCCAGACTTGGGCCGAATGTCATGAGCCGGACCTAACTTGTGTTACGGCAAATATTGTGTGAGCCAAAGGTGGCCCAAATGTCATATGCCGGGCATGAAATAGGTTACGGCAAGTGTTGTGTGGGCCAGACTTGGGCCAAATGTCATGTGCCAGGCTTGACATGGGTTACGGCAAGTGTTGTGTGGGCCAGACTTGGGCCGAATGTCATGAGCCGGACCTAACTTGTGTTACGGCAAATATTGTGTGAGCCAAAGGTGGCCCAAATGTCATGAGCCGGGCATGAAATAGGTTACGGCAAGTGTTGTGTGGGCCAGACTTGGGGCCGAATGTCATGAGCCGGACCTAACTTGTGTTACGGCAAATATTGTGTGAGCCAAAGGTGGCCCAAATGTCATGAGCCGGGCATGAAATAGGTTACGGCAAGTGTTGTGTGGGCCAGACTTGGGCCGAATGTCATGAGCCGGGCTTGAAATGGGTTACGGCAAATGTTGTGTGGGCCAGACCTGGGCCGAATGCCACAAGCTGACTGTTTAAAATAGCAAAATCCCTATGCCAAGTTCTTATCAAAATAAGCCTCCACAGCCGACTTGAGCTTCTTACCTTAGGCTGTGAGACTGCTTAATTCATCTTCAGCAGTCAATCATAAACCTTTTTAACACAAACTGAAATTCATTATTATTATTATTATTCATTAAAATTTCATTTTCTTGCATATATTGTAAATATTCTGATTCACATGTCAACAATTTATATTTTGTTTATTGTTCTTGTTTAGTAAAATTGCTCAATGTAGGCCTATTTTTTTGGCACTTTTTCATATCCCACAATGGTGCCTTCAATTGAATACTGATTAAGTAGGATTACAATTTAATTGAAAATCGTGAATCATTTAACTTGTTGAAATACTTAGACAACCTCGCATGTGGTCCGGTGAATCTTCACTCAAAAATCAACACCTGGCAATGTGCACGGCCCAGGGCCAGGAGTGATAGCAGTGAGGTGGTGCTTACACAGAGCCCAAAGGACCCACCCAGCCACAGCCTGTTTACACTGCTAAATGTTTCTACTCAGGGTCCGAAATTAACACCCGCCAAGCGCCAAATGCGGGTAGATTTTCCATTCCACCAGTCCCCGTGGCAGGTGAGCCAAAAAGTTAATTTCGGACCCTGTTTCTACTGCAATCACTAAACTACAGAGCAGCTTTTACCCCCAAAGCTCCAATGAATATAATTTATTTATGCCTACTAGGCTATGTCTGCTACTTAGCAGAAGGGAATTACAAACTCTATTTCACTTTACAACCTGATTCAATTACCGTATTGCTATTATTAGGTGAAGGCAAGAATAGGCCAGAGGTGGCCGAGTGTTTATAAAAAATAAAAAAAAATAAAAAAAAATCATATCTAACATATATATATATATATATATAGGCCTATATATTTGCACCCTGTGTATGTGTGGTTGATTGGATTTGTCTTACAACACCAAGTTTTTACCTTTCAGATTAGCTACTTGGGACAGTTTTTATTATTTATTATTACTTATTGTGTGAAATTGTTTGGCGCTCGAGAGAACATGACAAATGTTATTTATAGATAGATAAATAAAATGTGTTTGTCACTGAAATAAAAAATAACTGTGAAATATAAAACTAAGGTCCCTAAGTGTCAGGTTACAGCAGGCATGACACTGCAACGGTACGCGCATGCGCATTTGCGCGTGTATTCGCGGGCGCGCTCTCTGCTTCGCGGTTAAAAAGTCCGGTGGCCGTCTCTGCAGTCTTTGGGCTTACTGGTAAGTAATTATTATACTGTAAAAAAACATTTAACTCTACAATACAAATTGTAATGAGATACTAAGAGTGTTGGTTTGCTAGTAGACGTTAGAAGCATGACTAAAATGACGTTTAGGTATGTTAGCTGACTCTATTAAATAAGCTAACGGAGCTAAAGTTATGTAAGCTAGGTAACTTAATGTTAGCTAGCTAAAATTAGCGCCAGATGCCATTTTAGGACACTGAAGTTGTATGTTGAACCGACATGTGCAGATTTATTTAGATATGTTTTTTTGTGCACTGCAAACAGGCATACATTCTGGGTTAATTATAATAATAACAATCTAATACACGTTTAAAGAGCTAAATAAATATCTTAGATTTTCACCACTTTTATAGTAATCTGAATGTTTTTACATTACATAGCCTGATTGTTAGATACTTTATATGGCTATTTTATGGCTTAAGTTATTATTCTGATTTGTGGAGTGATAAAGAGAGATTTCTAAAATACCCTTTGTAAAAATCAATGACATGAAAAAAATTAAACAAGAGTTAAACCTGGTTCAGTAAATGCAAGGTAACATTGTGCATGTTAGTCTCATCAAATTTTCAGAAAACTCGTAATATAACAAATCATACATTATCTCAATGCAAGTAACTGTTAATATTTATTAATTTGGGAAATTTCATTGTGATATCTATTAGTTAAAGTGAAGTTTGCGAGATTCTTGTTAATTGCTGTAGCAACATGCCATTTATTGGGCACATATAAACAGGTTTTCTTGCAGATCATTTATAAATTATTCATAACTGGATAATTAATTAAATAATGGACGCTGCACGTTAAATAAGCCTAAGAAGTAACTAAAAGTAAAATATAGATGCTGACTGTTAATGTTAACTAATATCTACCTTTGTTCTTGTGTCCCCACCTCTGTCTCTCTCTATACAGATTAGATCCACAGGAACATTTCTGAAGGGGTGAACTGAAGAAACAGGTGACATGGACTATTACAAGCATAGCAATTTCAGGAGGAAGGCTAGGAAAAGAGTGGATAATATAATGCAAAAAATAGTCACTCTGCCATCTGGTAAAGAAGGCGAGAGCATTAACCAGCATCTTGAAAGTCACATTGATGAGCCTGAGCTTAATAGGGAAGGATGTGAACAAGACATGCTAGAACCCCTTGATAGCCGGATTGAAGAGATTGTGCTCAATAGGGAAGGATGTCTTGATATGGAAGACAGCATTGGCTGTAGTGGTTCTAGCAGTGTGAAGAGCGACCATGAAATTTTATTGGGCAGCTTAGGTGACTGGGCAGTTAGATTTGGGGTGTCTTTGGTGGCTCTGTCAGCCTTACTGTCAATTCTTAGGATATACTTTCCCTTCCTGCCAAAGGATGGAAGGTCACTGCTTAAAACAAAGACAGACTACAAAGTGGAGATGCTTGCTGGTGGCTCATTTCACTATTTTGGTATAGTGAATGTCGTCCAAAGAAAGTTCACCAGGTTATTATCCTCTTTTCCAGAAGGCTATGAATTTCTTTTACAGCTAAATTTTGATGGATTACCTCTTTTTAAAAGCTCATCCATTCAGTTTTGGCCCATTCTGGGTAAATTACCAAGACTCTCCAAAAAGCCTTTTGTGATAGCATTGTTTTGTGGTACAGCAAAGCCCAAAACACTGTCTGACTATCTAAAACATTTAGTTCAAGAGTTGAAAAGCATCAGTACTGGCTTTGTTTGTCAGGGCAAAACATTTCTCTTGAAAGTTTGTTCTGTTATTTGTGATGCACCAGCAAGGGCATTTATCAAAGGTATCAAGTCCCACACTGGATATTATGGCTGTGATAAGTGCTTACAAAGAGGAATATACACAAATCACCGTATGACATTTCCTGAGCTCACTGCTGCATGTAGAACAGATGAATCCTTTAGATTAGAAACAAATGAAGATCACCACCTTACTCATTGTCCTCTGGTAGATACTGGAGTTGATATGGTTGCTGGTTTTCCCCATGATTACATGCACTTAGTGTGTTTGGGTGTTATGAGGAGACTTCTTGACCTGTGGGTTGGCACTGCTGGCTCTTTGCGCACCAGAATTTCGTCTTTGCAAGCATCCTTAATCTCTGGAAAACTTTTGGCATTAGCACATCATATTCCATCTGAATTTGCAAGGAAACCTCGGGCACTCAATGAGAGACTGCGGTGGAAAGCAACAGAACTGCGCCAATTTTTGCTGTTCACTGGTCCTATAGTTTTGAAAGGTGTCTTGCTGCCTCAAGTGTATGATAACTTCATGCTTCTTTCTGTTGCTATCTATATTTTGGTTAGCCCGCAGTATTGTTTACAATTGAACCACTTGGCTCATCATTTTCTTGTCTCATTTGTGGAGCATTATGGCTTGCTATATGGTAAAGACCAAGTAGTGTACAACATTCATGGGTTAGTGCATCTTGCTGGTGATGTGAAGGTACATGGCCATTTAGATTGTATCTCTGGCTTCCCTTATGAGAACTTATTGGGTGAAATTAAGAGAATGATTAGAAAAGCTCACAATCCTCTACCACAGGTTATACGCAGGTTATCTGAACATGAACAGAGGGGCTGTGATTTTGATTTACCCATTGAGCAGAAACCCTTTTTAAAGTCTCCACATCATGATGGGCCAGTACCAGAGGGCCTTTTGGAAAATGTCAGTCAGTTCAAGCAGTTAACAGACGATGGTGTCATTCTAAAAACATCAAGTAAAGATGACTGCATTGTCATTGACGGGAACGTTGTTTCTGTGCAAAACATAGTTAGTCATGAAGACAAAGTCTATGCCATGTACCAGGAGTATAGAGTCAAAGAAGCACTTTACAGTTACCCACTCGACTCAAGGGAACTGGGAATATACATCGTCTCTCATTTGTCTCCTGTGATGCACTGTGTAGAGATGGTTAAGCCTGTGCAAAAGTGTGTGCGGTTGCCCTTGGGAGACAAGTTTGCAGTGTTCCCTCTTCCTCACACAAATTAATCTGAAGCACTTGTCTAGTCTTTGTACAAAGTTTATTATAGTTGATCGTTGTAGCATCCTTTTATTTATCATATCTTTAGAGTTTTACTGGCTAATCAGTTTTCTTTTTTTTTATCAGGAGATGTTTCTCATTGTTATTTTTGAATCTACTAATGAAGTGGAAGTAGTCCCTGACATTTGGGTGAAAAATAACACCTGTTTGTGGCCACCGTACAAACGTGAAGAAACCGTAAAAGCAGTGAAATCACAGGAACCACCTGGAGCACGTTGGATTCCCTACAAAGTACGCATCATATTAAGCAAAGGTAGAAAGAAGAACATATTTTACTTAAACTTTCTGTATATGAAGAGATCAGATGCAAAAGCCTCTAAATGCCATCTGAAATTTTCTTCTAGAATGATCATTTTTATCAAGCTCGTATATTTAAGTTCAGTAATTTCACTTAAATGACAATGAAAATTACCTATTAATTGTCATTTAAGTGAAATTACTGAACTTAAATATACGAGCTTGATAAAAATTATCATTCTAGAAGAAAATTTCAGATGGCATTTAGAGGCTTTTGCATCTGAACTCCATATATAATTTAGAGGGCTTTTGTTTTTTAAATTTTATTTTTAAAGTTACATATGAAGAAGCAAGACTCAAACTGCCAGAGGCTGAACGATTCACAGATTTGACCGATTCAGAAGACTCTCCACTCAAACGTAGACGGAGAAGAATGTAAGTTAAAAAGAGGGAGGAATAGAGCCGGAATGGAATGGAATGAGCAAAACTCATTTTACAGCCTTCCATAATTTTTTGTTTCTTATTTAACCTTAAATGCAGGAAGAAGAATGTGGTCCTTGAAGAGGAAGACAGTGAAAGTGAGAGGCAGCAAGCATCCACACTACCCAGCCCTCCCGAAATGGCTTCTGCAAAGAAGCGGCCTTATTCACTCTCCCTGCTTTCACAGTGTAAGAACGCTAATGTCAATTTTAGTGTCATATTTTCATTGTTGGCATGGTTTGAATTTTAACACAGCTTCTCCTACAGCGTCTCCTACAGCCGTCAATGTAGGATGCTCAGGCAATGAAAGGACTGCTGTCAGTGAATGTGAGTCTGACATTTTTCATGACTAGACTGGAGTAAACAAATGTAAATCAATATATATACCAAAATGACATGCCTTCTAATTAACCGTCCTGCAAATAAAATACAATCAACCCTTTACACTGAATGTCATTTAAATGCAATTGTGAAAATACCTGAAAGTCCAGAGATGTGCCCAAAAATTACAAATGAATGATCAAGATAAATTAATCATAAGATGATGAACATGTAGACTGCTATTCTATGGGACACACTGCAATCAGGCCTATACATATTGAGAGATATTGTCTTTGTGCAAATCAAAGTTTTGTAAGAACAGACAGAAACTCAGGCACTGCACTGCTCTGTAAAATTGAAACCACTTCCAAACATGTGCTTCCTCAGTGTCATATCCACAAATTCCTGTTATTTTTCTCTGTAGTGTGCTCCGAAAGAAGGTGCAACATAACACCTACCCCACTGTCAAGAATGAGAGAGGATGTTGATTGTGAGTAGACATACAGAATTGATTGTATCTTTCTCTTACATTCCTTACTTCTGGCAGCTTACTCCTCTTTCTGTTACTATAGTTCTCAGTGGAGGAAACACCACACCATCCCAGGCCAGAACTGACCATTCCGGCATATGTGAGTAAATGTTGCATTCAGTTGAAGTTGACAATATGAACATTCAAAAGCTATTTGCATCAAAAACACTAAGTTCAAAATGAAAATGTATGTGAAGAGCCTTCTACAGCTTTACCTGGAACCTACCTGAAAGTTATGTTTTCAGGTAAAACCCTGCAGAGTAAATTTTGTTTACCATTCACATGTGAAAGACTGAATTAAGGGATTAACTGTTTGTGTCTAAACTAGTTACTTCTTAAGATATATACTTTATTACAGTAGATGTGACTTGAAGAAATTACTACTTGGTTCTACTTGTCAATTCAGACTAATAAATTAAATCAAAGTTTCTCCTGAACAGCATGTATGCTGTCTTGAATAGCTGGTGGCGTTTGAATGCATGGTTCAAAATGAAGTAGACTTGCATGGATAAATCTCTAAGACAAATTTGTTCTTAAAACTAAAATGTGCATTTATTCATGTTTTCATTGTAGTTATCTACAGACAGAAACAAGCCTTCGCCTTTTGAAAGTGTTGTACATTTTGAAATGTGAACTTTGATGTTTTGGTCTCTTGTTTGCAGTGATTAATAGAAGAACCACAGCTACACCAACTCGTGCCCAAAATGCAGACTTCAGTGAATGTGAGAGAAACTACCCTTGCATGGTTATCCTAAATTTCGTGAGCGTAGTGTTTGCTATTAGACAGTCTTTAAAGCATCCAATGAAAATGTACAGAGCCTTTGCAGAGTTGGACTAATGCAATTACAGTGCCATGTTTTTTTAGAAATAACTTTCCATTAAAGGAAAGTAAAAATATCTTTGTGTATGCTGTCAATTGTAATTCTTAAAAAGAAAGAAAATTGGAATCAGCAGGTCAGACCTTTAAAAAATTATAAGCCAGGAAAAATGTAATCGATGAATCTTCTATTAAAAGACTTAGTTGTATTTTTCCACATCATTATTCCACAAGTGAAATGAAATTGGCAGGCTAGAAACATAAAGTTATAGTTTTTTTAATGCATATACTTCAACTAAATAGACTGTATCTTCTGATCACTGTTTTAGCTGTGATACGAACCATCCTGACCAATCAAGAAGTCATCAAAGATCAGATGGGCATTTTGGTGAAGCTAGTTCATCAGTTAAAGGGGACTGCAGAAGAGAGCCCATCTCTACCACCGGAAACACTTCCGGTTGCAACCCTTCAAGAGCTTCTGGTTTTGGAGGGACAGCTGCTTGATCAAGAATTCAAGAAAACTCTGGTAATGTATATTGGTACAATACCATTATAAGAGATTATGTATAAGGTAATTCAATCCAATACGATTATCTCTCTCACAAAGAACCATAAATTACAGCAGACATGTTTTTTTAACTATACTTCATTGGAAAAATCTCTTTACTAGAATCCCCATTAGCACTGGCTTCTCTGACTGTGGTTCCATTCAACTGTTATTATAAACACTGACTATTAAATAAACTCTAAATGAAAATTAACTGCAGACTAACAGTGCTCAGTGTTTCCCACAGAATTACAGTATTACTGTGGTGAGGGGTTATTTGTACAATTAGAAAAACAAAATAGGCAAAAAAGTGGCTCAATCTTAAATTACTATGATACGATATCAAGAATCAATGGGGGATTTTATGCACTGAAATGTGGTCAGATGTTTGGCTTGGATGCTTCCACTCCAGGTGGATCATATTTTGTCTCTGACAGAGTTTGATTCTACTTGAACGTCTATCTCCTCTGTCATCTAAGTCAAATTAGCTACATGTGACACTTAATGCTTGCTGTCTTTTCCCCTTGTTTAACAGACGATTACCTTGGCACAAAGAGGAGGTACAGCCGTTAAGGACACTGTTTGGAGAATTATGGGATACCTCTTGACCAATGAACTTGCCAGACAGATGAATTGGAAAGGAGCCAATGGCAAGGCAGCCTTCAAGAACCTTATTCTAAGAGGGATAATCAATGGTGAGTCGCAGTGGTGTAGGTGTTGTTGCCACAGCTTTCACTGACATTTGTGCATTTGTTGGAATTTGCTGCTTACCTCACCCACAAACATGCATACACCTACACCTCTGGCCCTGTTTCAGAAAGCAAGTTCTTAACTGCATCACTTTACAGCAGGGGTATTCAATTAGAATACAAAGGTCCAGTTAGACAAAATTTCCCAAAAGGTCCGGAACATCAAAACGACTAACTTGCGTTATTATTCAGTACCCTACGTATAGTTGTATCAACATATGTTTTTAGTCAACAACTGACAATATTTCAACAATATTCAGTTTTCACATCAACCTGGAGGGATAACAATAAAAAAACTACTCTAATAATAAAGCTTTCTCAGACTGTTGTTGGATATAGGTTATCCTGGCCATAAAATGTGTACAAAAACATAAATATTGCTCAACATTTAGCATGACTTTATTATATAAATTGGCCTTCTATTAACTCCCCACACCCAATCCAGTGTCCCTGTGTTTTGACATTGTGGAAAATAATAGAAACAAAATGTATTAGACTTTTTACCCGTTATTATCAATCTAAATTAATCTCGTTTTTAATTTAACTTAATTTCGTTTTTCTTTATTTAAATTTCGTTTTTTCTTTATTTAAATTTAGTTTTTTCTTTATTTAAATTTCGTTTTTCTTTATTTAAATGTTGTTTTTTCTTTATTTAAATTTCGTTTTTCTTTATTTAAATGTTGTTTTTTCTTTATTTAAATTTAGTTTTTCTTTATTTAAATGTTGTTTTTTCTTTATTTAAATTTCGTTTTTTCTTTATTTAAATTTCTTTTCTTTTTTTTTAAATTTCTTTTTTCTTTATTTAAATCTACCCTTTACTCTGTCAGTAATTTGTTAGTCAGAAAAATATTAGACTACCTTAAAAGTATTGCTTAATTTAACAGACCTGTGTGTGTGCGTTTTATATCACTATAGTGCAGTGTCCGCGTTCTCGGAGCATAAGCCCAGCCCGCGTTGAGGCGCGCCGCTTCCCGCTCGTGCTGTTCTGTAGTTTATTAAAAGTTTATTAATTCTGAACGTGTCGCGTCTCACGTGTCTATCTATATTGCACCAAATCGACACTGCACTCCCTTGTGAAGTCGATTGGATGAACGGTTCTCGAAATAATCAAAATGCAAACAGACATACAGACACAGAGATTCCTGCTTTTATTAGAGAGAAGATTATGCTCTCCGAAGCTTCGAATATTCGATGTTCATGTCTACCGAAGCTTCGAAGCTCAAAAAAGGGTATTCGGACCAGCCCTAAAATGCATATGACATATCTGAGCTTGACAATGGCATCGTATGTATTGTATGTATGTTATATTGACTTTCAGTGTCACATTGCTTTAAAATTACGTACTAGAATCACTGACTATATATACAATATTACTAATGTCTTGTTTCAACTGATGTCAAAAGTTATAAATTATTGTCTTATATTTTACTATAACTTACACAACCAACTATCTCATTTTAGAGGCTGTACGAAGAAACCGACTTACAGCAACATCAACAGATCAGGAAACTGAACTGTGGATTAAAAGGTGGCTCCATCTTGCTGGAGACAGAGATGGAGGACGCCGTGCCAGGCAGCGAACTGACAACTGATGTAACTGAGACAGTCTACAGTTCAGCATGATTTCAGCTACATACTTTGTTCAATGTGGCTTAGTCACAACAATTAAAGTTAACAAAACAAATTAAACTTTAAATTTGTTTTATTCTGTTTTCAACCATTATAATGAGTGTTTTTTGCATTGAGTTGTTTATTGGCCCATTCAGAAAATCTAACATTTTCTATTTAGCTCACTGTTCTTTAATTTGAATAAATGAAAATGAATAACAAAAGCAGTCATTGTGTGTTACTAGAACTGCTCTATTACAAGGTGGATTGAGGATCAGGAAGAGGGTTGAACGTTGTGAGATGGTAATGCAAAATAGTTTTTGGTCCTTACCTGATTGTGGACCTGTGGTAAATTGTCCTGGTCTATACATAATTGATGTCCATTTTCTAGGTTCTGAGCTGACACCCAGCATGATTCCCCTGGCACATGGCTGGTACATAACTGACATACGGCTTATGTAAGTTAAGGGTGGGATTAATTCCTCTGGCCCATACCTGGCCCGCAGCATAGGTGACGGGATGGTATGGCCCTGATCTGGCACACATCTGGCCCTTTAGATGCCTGACATCTGGCACATTTAAGGGGAAGCTGTGATTAAGTCTTTTGGCCCATACCTGGCCCACATCTGGCCGGCAACATAGGTGAGAATATGGTATGGCTCTGATCTGGCACATTGAAGGTGAAGTGATTAATTCTTTTGGCCCATGTAAGGTGAACATTATGGTACATTTATTTGGCCCAGATTTGGTCCACATCACACCTGACATCTGGCCCATATAGGTTGAACCTGTGGCTGAGGTTAGGCAGCCACACTCACCCTGAGTCAACGCCGTCAGTCAAGGCCAAATGTGGGCCATAACAGAATTTCAGATGTGGCCCATATAAGGTGGATTTGTGGCTGAGTTAAGGCAGCCACTCTCACCCTGAGTCAACGCCGTCAGTCAAGGCCAAATGTGGGCCATAAGAAAGATGCAAATATGGGCCAAATTTGGGCCGAATATTTATTGCTATCTGGGAATTCTTCACAAAAACGGTTCAGTTTTCCTTTTTCAAGGACACTATTTTTCTAATATTTTATATGTGAATGACAGACTCCAGATTGCTCTGATCAATGAGTTATTTACTCATTTGAACCGCGCACACCGACTGTTTATACTAGAGCAGATGTGTTTACTCGATGATCGTTCTTGATCAAGCGAGCTGACAAACACTGTGTGCAAGATACAGTCAGAAGCTTTTTTTAAGGCTAGTGTAGGAACTCTAACTGCACCATGATATTGTGGCAGAAGCGTGGGATATTCGTTTATATTTTTATTATTGTGTATATGATGTATTAAATGTATTAAAGGAGTAGCCTAATGGAATATAATTACAGTATTTTTGTGATTAAGCTATAGCATTTGTGCATTTATACAAAATGTAGCCCATTTAGGCTACTGTTTTTCATACAAATACCACAGAAACCATATAGTTACATTTTACCATGTAGTGAGGTGCTATATGCATGGTTTTAATTGCGGTTATCGTGATCAAAATGAATGCTACTATAGAATACCAATGGTTAAATTTGATAAAACTCAAACAGTCAGAATATCTAAATTTTACCATGTAAAAATGAGGTTGTTACTTTTACAAATGTTACTGTTTTTGTTCATTTACACCTGCATTATAACTCAAGCTACTACTACTACTGTCAACTCACTGTCAAATGTGCATTTAAGAGACAACACGTAATATTATTAATATTGCAGTGCAAACTGTACTGAAGGCAACACAAACCTTTCATGACTTTAACCCCTTAAGCGGCACCCCCCTTTTTTTTAATAGACATGAAAATGCACATTCCTAACTTCCCAACATCCCAAAAGCAACGTTAACAACTATTATCACATCTTTCATGGTTGTCAACGTAATTTAATAATTTGTAATTTGCTGAAACTATATTTTCCAATGAACATTAGCAAACAGCATCGCAAACTTGTGTGGTTGGAAATAAGGCTGGGCGATATAACGATATCGACGATGTCTCGCAAGTATCGCGATGTCGATTATAACAGTCGATTCTAGACGATAATCGTCAATATAAAAAAATGACATAGCCTATATTTCACATAGCCCTATAGTTACTGTACACACATTTATTCACATGCAATAATATGAATTAAATGTTTTATAGGCTAGTTAGGATTAGGAATAGAAAATTGATTCTTCTTGATAGAATTCTTTAAAGCGCAAGACGAAAGAGCACTTCTGCATGCTCTATGTGTTCTGAGCTGCACACTCAAACAACAAGCCCGAGCCGCCTCTCACATAGTGCACGGACAAATACACAGAATTATATCTCACAATTATCCTTTGGTAATTTATTGAATCAAATAAACATCAAAAGAATTGTTGTTTCAACTACAGAAAGACGTCACACACTTTTTTTCAAGTTCAAATATCCCTGTAAACAGTCGCTTTTGTATTCGGTTGAGAAAGTAAAATACTCGCTGCCACCATTAATAATTATCAAAATAACTCCCTGAACTTTTGTAACTTTAACTAGCTTAATATTTTATATGCCCGTTTTTCGGTGCTGACTGCTCTAATTGCAAGAGTCTGTGTACCCAGCTAGTTTTTGGTTCCCAATAACGTTCCCTATTGGTTATCCAGGAAAGTTTTCTTAACGTAAATAGAACGTTCTATTTACCTACTCGGAACGTTCTCCTTAGGTTATAAAAATAGAATCTAAAAATAACCTAAAGGGAACGTTCCCAGTACGTTCTCCTTTGGTTATAAAATGAAACCTAAAAATAACCTACAGGGAACGTTCCTAGACTGTTCTTGGTTGGTTCCCAAAAAAGTAACCAAATGGGAACCATACGGGAACGCTAGGGGAATGTTCCGTGTTTCCTGGGTAGCCACAACCTTGAGATACGTTCCCGGTCATACATCCTTTATCCTACTTTCGTAATTTTGTTAAACATTTTTTCTGGATTTCTTGATCTTTAAATTATTTTAATTTTATTCATATGCTATTCGTTTTTATATCATTTTGTTCTGCAGACGGAAAAAATAAACTATCCTGTTAATTCAGAAAAGCAGAGATACATATTCAATTAAAACAAAATGATATAATCAAGTAGCCTAGGCCTATTTTATTTTGGTTTGCAGGCTAATAAAGTTAATCAGAAAAACACATAGTAGAATTAGGCTAACTTTACCCATTTCTGAATATTAATTTAAATATTGCACATAGCCTAATAAATAGGCGTAATCAAAAAGCACAAACATGACCATTGTAATTAAAATTAAAATTACATTATATTGCAAATGGATGAAGAAATTTCGTTGATTTGAATATCTCATGCACGCGTTCGGAGTTTACAATGTTGGCAGCTCCGTTACAGTATATTGGAAGCGTTATACTTATTTGCTTTAAATTAAAAAAATAAATTAACAAAAGAAACAAAATAATACCCAAATATAACTTTTAATGACTTTTGTCTCTGAATAAATTATTAATTATTTCATAAACAGCTTAAGGTGACCTTGGAACTCTAAGACCAAAAAGGAGGAGAAAAAAAATCCAAAAAAAAGTTTTTGCTCATGCAGAACGAAAAAATTTGCTTTTAATTCCTAGACAAATAACAAATATAGTATATTTAAATACAAGTTTAAAAACAGCGCTACATATTATTAGGAAATTAAACTGATCATCATTAAATCAGGCGATAGGTAGGTCTACCGCCAAAGAGGAAAGAAAGCGAAACATCGGACCTTATGAAAACAAATAGGCAAGACACTTGCTATAACATCAACATGCATCACCATTACAATCACCAAATTGTCTTCTGTTCAGTTCAGTTGTAGCCTATTTGACATTTCTCCTCGCGAAACGAAATCCGTTTCAAACACAGATGCGAGAAGAACAGTGTGGAAATTATTAGCAACACTAACATAACAGCAAAGCTAATGTTTTATGCTCGTTTAAGCTCAAACTAACCAAAGTAAAACCTTTAACGTTTCAATCATTCAATTAAACGAATTAAATCGCAGGCTATCATTAGATAAAGTGCAGCCAAACTCAACATGACTTTTTAACGGTGTATGTCTGGTAGCGTTGTCTCCGGCGGGGCGTTTTGGGGGCGGGGCTTGGTTAGACGATATAATTGGATATTGCGATATTTTTTAAAGGCGATTATTAATAAAATATTTTTTACATATCGCCCAGCCCTAGTTGGAAATACAGATGTCCATCTGTGGTTTGAAGTTAGTGTTACATGTGGACTAGATAATGCTGTTAGGCACAATAACACAAGCTAACATTCAGTGCAATATATCTTTAATTTCATTTAAATACATATGAATTTCAATCAATGTGTTTGGCATGTCAACAACCAGTGCCAAAAACCAGTGCATGAATGCATATGACTTAAGAGGGAACCCCATCAAATAAATGAAGTGCTTTATATTTAAAGGAATGCTTACTTTGACAAGGGAGAACGGATCAGATGTCGCCTCAACCCAGAATTGCCAGATTTTTGCCAGTTAAATATCAATGATTTTGAATATTTGTTGCAGCTTACAAAGTGCAATTCTTTACAGTTTTTTTCAGTAACAACATCATTCCACCAGCAAGGAACAGAGAATGATTTTGTGCCTCTGTGATGGTACCAAGAGCTGTCGCTCATTTACAGATCGCATGCTTCTTGGTAGGGATGTAGACTCGTAAGCGTGAGTGGAAGTAGGAGGGTGCTGAGCCTGTGGTAGATCTGTAAGCAAGCGTCAATGCCTTGAACTTGATGCGAGCAGCAAGTAGTAGACAGTGCAGAGAGGAAAAGAGAGGTGTGATGTCGTTGAAGACAAAAATTGAGGTTTGATTGCACATGATGGAAGTCCAACCAGAAGAGCATTGCAGTAATCAAGCCTAGAAATGACCAGGGTCTAGACAACAAGTTATGTAGCATGCTCAGTTAAGAAAGGCCTGATCTTCCTGATGTTGTGTAGAGCAAACCTGCATGACCGAGCAGTCTTTGAAGGTCAGCTGATCCTCAAAGATTACTCCAAGATTTCTGACTGACCTTGATGGGCTGATTAAAGTTGAATCTAGCTGGATAGTGAAGTCGTGCTGTAGAGACGGATTGGCAGGGAGGACGAGAAGCTCAGTCTTTGCCAGGTTGAGCTGCAGGTGATGTTCTTTCATCCATGGAGAGATGTCCGCCAGGCAGCTTGAGATGCGTGCAGCTACTGTGGGATCATCAGGTTGAAATGAGAGGTAGAGCTGGGTGTCATCAGCATAGCAATGGTAGGAGCAGCCATGTGCCTGTATGATGGGTCCCAGTGATGTAGTGTAAATGCAGAAGAGGAGGGGTCCAAGAACTGAACCCTGGGGAACCCCTGTGATCAGTTGATGAGCTTTAGATACCTCCATATGGAAGTCAATGGGGTCCATCAACTGTTTAGTTACTGACATTCTTCAAAATATCTTCTTTTGTGTCCTGCAGAAGGAAGAAATTCATACAGGTTTGAAACAACTTGAGGGTGAGCAAATATTTTTTTATTTTGGAGTCAACTGTTCATTTAACACAATTGTCATAAAGTAATTAATTTAAAAAATAAAGAAATGGGTCATAAACAAACAAATTAGTTACATACACTTCAAATAATTATAGTTAATAAAATAAACAATCCTACACCCCCTAGCAAATTTGTAGCATGGATTGATACAGCAGAACAAAATGACAGTAACTGGTCCCAGCCTGCCTTTTATTGGAACGGACCTCGACTGAAACGGACAGCGCCAAACCTCCACTTTTCTCATGTAGGTAACTTAAACTCAAAATAAATAAATGTTAACAAAATATAACATTATTAACTTAGCACCCAAACTAGTCACTTGTGGTATGAAATAAATACAAATTGGAAATAAAACTGAAAACGAACCAAATCTGTGTCTGTCATTATTATGAAATCTATGGCATGTACTGCAACAAACGTTTAATCATGAAATGCTAAAAGAATAAAGTAACAAACAAAAACAATGTGGGTGTTTTTTAGTTACCGATTTACTGTGTGGCCCCATCGCCGGCCATCACAGGATGGGATCTAGAGGGCAATGTGATGTAGAATGACTGGAGAGAAGAAGTTTAGATAGATCTGCCTCAGTGAGGGGAGAGAAGGAAGGAGAGAAGATTTCTGGCTGTGGATGCTTGGTCAGAGTTTCTGTGTGTCTGGGGCTGAGAACTGACAGCTGTTGTAGTGTTGTCAGTGAAGAAACTAGCAAAATTATCAGCAGTTAAAAGGGTGGTGGAGGGGGACAGAGGAGACAGTAGGATGTTTTGTTGCGTGTGTTTTTTAAACTCTAGCCGCGTTTCCATTACCCTTCAAATTGCGATTTGAAAATACGGCCAATGGAAACACGTCAATTTTGGCAAAAACTCCCATTTATCGCAAAAAATGTTTTACACTCGCTTGAGGTGGTTTTTCAGGCAATTTGAAAAGGGAATATTTCGCAAAACTGCAATGGAAACAGTTTTTTGTGCATTTACAGGTCAGTTGATGTAGATGGCGTGGTATGTTTAGCTGCAGAAGACAGAGTTCTTTATTAAATTCATAAAAGACAAAAAAAATAGCAGGAATACTGGAATCTAAAACTCAAAGAAATGCCACAATCAAGAGCTTGAAGCAGATAGGAGGGAGAAACTCCTCATATGTGCCGCTCACAAGTATAAGGGGCTTTCCGTACCTTTAATGCTTGGATAACACACCTAAGTCTCTTTCAATTAAAAATAATGACTAGTGCGTTGGCAGGGATATATATAGGGTGACCAAACATCCTCTTTTGCCCGGACATGTCCACTTTTTACGTACTGTCCAGGACGTCCGTTAAAAAAAAAAAAAAAAAATCATGATAATGTCCAGTTTTCATGGGACCATAAAGCGTGTACTTTAAATTGATTGGCGCTTGCCTTTGCACACAAAACATATGAAACTGGCTTCGCCCCGTCATAATCAGTGCGTTCCTATTGAGGATTGCCGCAGCAGCTCCACGCAGAGAGCACGTCAGAAAACAGAGGCCTGTGTGTGTGTGTCCGTTCATCTCAGCCTCATTGGTCTGTCACTACTCGTCAATGTCAGAATATTTGAAATGACCTGCAAAGCTGGCACGTACGTGTCAGTGTCAAATAAAGGTGCTAGCGACCTTTTTCACATAAGGAAAGTATAGGCTACAAGAGAACATCAGGAGGATGATTTTTACTGAAATAGTGTAGTAGATTTATTTTTATTTTAACCTATGGCCATGTAAAGAAATAGGTTAAAGAAATAGGTTAATATGTAAAAGGTGTTAAAAGCTAAACTATTTAAAATATATATATTCTATTTTTGCGGGCTAAACGTTGAATGGAAAGGATGTATTACTTTATGTATTAAAGTACAATAACATAGTTGCAAGGTTGTGAATGCATTTGTCAAGTATTTTTTGATGCATTCCCCCCAAACACGCCCCCACCCCTTAACCACGCCTCCCCCCCTTAACCACGCCTCCCCAAACCACGCCCCCGTCCTCTTTTCTGAAAACTAAAATAGTCGCATAATGAAACGATGTCATTTCGCAATATTTTTTATCAACATTTAGAAAAAAAATCGCAAAAGTTTTATGCAAATCTGTAATGGAAACGTGCCTAATGTTGATCTTGTTTTGGAAATATGAAGATTTTGCAGCATGGAGACTGATACATATTCAGGTTAGATGGGTCTTACGGTTAGAGCTATTTTCGCTCTGCTGCCCTGAGTTTTGTCCGGTGTTCAGGGAAGAACATCAGGTAACCAGGGGAAAGAGGGAGTAGTACGCACTGGCCTGGAAGAGGGAGGACAGATGTTGTCTAGACAAGAAGTTAAAGTGGAACATAAAGTGTTTGTTGTGGTATTCACATCCAGAGAATTGTGTGAGTGAATGAAGAGAGGAAAGATGGGAGGGAGAAACAGCGCAGTATTTGGGATGTGTCCTAAAGAAAGCAAAGAATTGACAATATTGACAAGAGATTCTGAGAATACAGGTAACACCTTTTTCAGTTGTTTAGTGGGTTTAGGATTCAGCATAGATGTTGGATTTGATGTTTTACATGTTTAAAGATTTTCATGTCTTTGTACCATTAAACTGGTGTTAACTTGTTTTTGTTTATTTTCACCCTAAATAATTTATAATATAACATAATTTATGAATTTGGCAATTAAAGAGTTAAAATCTTGATTTTTTTTAAAAACATTTAGTAGTTTTGAACAGGACTGAGGTTGATTAATAGATTTATGCAAAAAAAAAATGGCAAAAAAATATTTATCTGATCAATTTTTACAGCAGTTTAAAGTAGTGGCTGTTTTCAGCCACGAACATAACGAAAGGATGGGAATTTGAACAATGCACAAGGGTTAAACTGGTGTTAACTTGTTTTTGTTTATTTTCACCCTAGACCTGATGTTGCTGAAAGAGGAGAGTCAAGAACTGAATGCAAACAGTATAAGAAAGAAAGATCAGTATGAGAAATGCCATGATTTCATGACTGAAGAGAAATCTTTTACGTATTCACTGACTCATAAAACAGAAACTAGAAACCTCCAGATGAGAGTTCACACTGGAGAGAGCCCTTTGACCTGCCAACAGTTTAAAAAGAGTTTCAGTCTAAAAGAAAGCCTGAAAGTCCATTTGGAAATCCACACTGGACAGAAACAGTTCATATGCCCTCAGTGTGGAAAGAGATTTACACAGAAAAAAACCCTTATTGTCCACATGAGAACTCACACTGGAGAGAAGCCTTTCACCTGCAAACTGTGTGGGAAGTGTTTCACAGTAAAAGGAACTCTTAAAACTCACATGAGAATTCACACTGGAGAGAAGCCTTTTGTTTGTGAGCAGTGTGGAAAGAGTTTCCGATATAAAGAAAGCCTTAATCATCACATGAGGATTCATTCAGGAGAGAACTGTTTTGTATGTCATCAGTGTGAAAGGAGTTTCACAGACAGGAATCATCTTAATGATCATGTAAAAATTCACATTGCAGAGAAGCATTACATGTGTCATCACTGTGGAAAGAGTTTCAAACACAGAAAAACCCTTGAGAATCACATGATAATTTACAATAGAGAGAAGCATCAAATATGTCATCACTGTGGAAAGAGTTTCGAACACCGAGCACACCTTGAGAATCACATGAGAATTCACACTGGAGAGAAGCCTTATGCCTGCCCTCAGTGTGGAAAGAGCTGCACGACGAAAGGAAATCTGAAGATTCACATGAGAGTTCACACTGGAGAGAAGCCTTACAAGTGTCTTCAGTGTGAGAAAAGTTTCACATATCACACAGACCTGAAACGGCATTTGCAGACTCATTCTGAAAAGAAATTGCCGTCTTCCTCAGTGTGACTAGGTTTGGAAAAATTAGCAATTTCAACAATCATCTGCTCATTCACTCTGCAGAAAAACAATTCAGTTGTGATCAGTCTAATAAAAAACATCACACTTCCACATACATGTAAAAAGTCATGTAAATGTGAGACCCTGTTTGTGTTCTTTGTTAAAGAGTATGGCAATAGAAAGTATGAATCTGTTTAAAATAAAGGCTACTTTAACTCTGCAGCTGAACGTGGGTTTCATCTGATTGTCCGGCTTCATGACAACTTCTTTTATTTGTATTATTCTTTATTATTCTTTCATTTAAGACTTTTTATTTTTTGTGCATTTTATTCCAGTGGCCACACCTGACCATCTTCTTTGCTAAACATTAAGCGGTTTAGGTAGACAGGCTTTAATTTAGACCAGGGGTGGGGAACGTTGGTCCTGGAGGGCCACTCTCCTGCAGAGTTTAGTTCCAACCCTAATCAAACACTCCTGAACAAGCTAATTAATGTCTTCAGGATCACTAAGGCCAGAGCTTTCTCTATCCCATGTTTTTTCCCCCCTCGTTCTAAAAAACAATTCTGTAAACACGGCGTTGTCTCAAGAAATATCTGCGTACACACAAAACCACTGGAACCGACTCAAAACAATGTAATATACATGCCAGACCAGAATGTAGCACTGGTAATTCTGCCACAGAGATTAACTAAAAATGGAGAAGAAGACTTGGAGCATGTGTATAATCCTTGCGCGCTGTGTACAATAATATTAGTCGTCTTTTCTTTTTCATTTTTTTTTTTTTTTTACCAAGAACTTTATTGAACAATATGAACAACCATAAATGGCCTGGTACAAAATAGGGACAAGTCACAATTTTCGAATATTCGATTAGTTAGCGAACGGAAAAAGCTTGCCACAAAGAAGCGGCAAAGTAATCATTATGATGTATCAAATATAGCAAGGAGACATTTTAAATGTTTATTAATAAATGTGTGTTTTCTGTGTCAGTAGACATTGTGAAAGTAGACATTTCAAGCTTTCTATAGGTATATTTCTGAGTTTTGGTTCATTTATGAGACGAGCTCCAGTTCACAAGCAATGCAAGTTGTGCCAGCGCCTCAATGTACTCATTATATTGTCTGCTATATTTGCTTTTTATTGATTAAATCCAGGCAATTGGTTGATGAAACATTGATTATAATTAAGATACAATACAAAATGAAATTCACTCTAAAGAAAGGCTTTATACAAAACAAAACTTCATGAAGGTGTCAAAATGAGTGTCTGACCCACTCCATATATATATATACATTGTGCATCTTATGATCTTATTCACTTTTCATATAGGCTAATCAACATAGATGAACTTAAAAAATAACTAAATACGTTTTCTTTAATGGCTACAACACGCCCTACAGAGAAATTTTTCATGTCGGAGCCGAATTTGAGTGAATGCCGTTTTACCGGGTAAATTTTTCCAATAGTATCTGTCTGCATCCTGCAAGACTTCAAGTTATGTCCCTTCAAGTTACGCCTCACTTCAAGTCGCTTACTGTTTTTTTTTTCTCGACTTAAAGCAGCGCTGGACAGACCGGTCGGTGTATGATATCAAAGTACCCGCGAGAGCGATTAGAGCGAACAGACAGTTTTGTATGCTTTTTGAATCGCTCTCGCGCGAGTTTAACATAAAACAGAACATACTAGAGTTGATTAAACTGACTCATAGCTGTTCAAGAACCGAAATGCTTGTTTTGGTAAAGCAAGCTGCAATCTGCATTAGTGCCAGATACTGATAATGTATTGCAAGAAACCAATGCAATGTATTGTTTTATCAATTATTCTTCCCACCTCAACTAAAGTGTGGAGCAAGCCCTAATATATCCTTTTGGAATTGGGCTTTATTTTTTTATTTTTTGAATAAATAATTTAAAAACATCTTTTGATGTCTTATTGTATGCCTGATTTGCTGCTGATTAACAATGTTGACGGATATCAACAGCACTAATGAACAGCGAAATGCACCGCTGACAAACAAATCTTAAGATTTTGAGACAAATGAACAACAAGCACACCCATAACAAAATATTTAAATTGAAAGGCAAACAAATGAGGGTTAAAGGACAAATGAGGAATTGTCAACTACTACGATCTACTACTGGGTCATTCTATGGAAATGTCCATTTTTCTGTCCCTAGCCTTTACAGAAATATTACACTTATGGGCCTTTCACACAGGACGTGGTATGCGCGGCACTTGCCGCTGGGTTCAGCGTTGCCCTTCAGATACAACGCGATTTGCCGCTGCGCTGCGCTATGGCGTAGGCGGGGTTTTAAAAACTTGTATCGTACAGCTCAGGAAATTCTGACACACACAGTACTAGCCGTTCATCCATTTTGATTTCCGTGCATACGATGTCTTAATATAATTTACTTTCATCCATTTTGAATTTCCGTGCATACGATGTCTTAATATAATTTACTTTCATCCATTTTGATTTCCGTGCTTGTTTGGATCCCCCGATTCTATTGGCCGCGCTGGTAATCGTCACAGAGCGCAGCGGCAAAAGTTGAACTATTTTGAACTTTGACCGCGGCGTGAGCATGCCAATGATGCAAACCACGTCCTGTGTGAAAGGCCCATTAGGCCGTGTGTCCATCAAAGCGTTTTTTTCACGCGGCTGGCGTGTTTTTTTCAATTGTTTTCAATGGGAACGCCGTGTTTTTTACACTCCTTGTAATATTTCTTAGAACGCCAGGAGCGCAACGAGGCGCGGAGCGAGTATTAAGCGCTCAGCGGTTTTTACAGGCTTTTTTCAACTTTGGGTAAAACGCCGGCGCTCATCACTGTCACTTTTTAGCCAACCGTCCAATCACAGTGGAGGGGCGGGACTACATCGACCAACTGTCACAACATTCTGTACAACGACATACAGCAGAGCTAACAAAATGGATGAAAAAATAATGTTGCTGGTCTCTGAGCATACGTGTCTATACCAGATGACATCCGGATTACCACAATGTGATTTAAAAAACAGTGCTTGGAGGAACATTTCATCCGCGATGGGTCTATCAGGTAAGCGGCAGTCAGCTAAACAGCTGATCGGTGGGGGGCGGGATGTAGCTTGCAAATCGTCAAAGCTAACGTTAACTTTTATATAGCCTATACATTTCTATAACGCCCGGTAATCTGAATATTTTCATAGTTTTAAGTTGTTTCACAAAATTTCTAATGTTTTTGTTCATACAAATTTCAGTAGAAAAATGTCGTAAAAAGTGGAAATACCTGAGGGACACTTTCAAAAGAGAGAAAAATTAAGAGAAAGAAGTCAGGTTCAGGGACATAATAAGGTAGTCATAGGTGGAAATATATGTCCATCCTCAACTTCCTGGAGCCATACATTGCAGACAGGGACACCTCTAGCAATTTGAATACATCTTGTGATGAGGAGATCAGTGTTGTGGCTCTCCTTGAGTCTATGGTAACACCAGTGGAGGTAGTGTAGCATGTTACGTGAACCTCAATGTTAAAGTGCTGCTACATCTGTTTTAATTGTGTAATAAGTGCTGCTATATCTGTACTTGTAATTGTAGGATTGACATGTTAAATAAAAGGCAATTGTTATTATTTCTTTCAAAGGAAGGAATAATTTTTATTAGTAGTACTAGGCTATACTTTATCTGTGTATATATATACTTTTTTAAAATACATTTTCTAATTTGTCCCCCACAGACATCAGATGAGAGCACACAGTCCCTGACCCAAACCCAGGCCAATACCACACAATCTCCTGACTCCCCTGATGTGCCTTGTGCCACCACTCTGCACACCTGAAATTTCTCGCCGTACTCCTGCTCCAAAGAGAAGGGCTGAGCAAGATATAACTGACTATCAGCGCTGTGTACTGGACGCCATTAGTACCAAACCAGATAAGGAAGAGCATTTTCTTTTAAGTTTAGTTGGTGCTTTGAGACGCCTTCCTCCACGCAGTCGATCGAAGGTTAAAATAAAATTTCAACAAGTTTTACATGAAGCAGAATTTAACAATCAATAAAACACTATCATGCACACACACACACACACACACACACACAATTACTACATGTGCAACAATCAATAATTTTATTTTGTATATGGCAGTTTGATGTATTTATGAATCTGAACATGAAAAGTGATCATTAAAATATTTATTAAAAGCATTCATCTTTCCCATTAATTTTATTTTCAACTTTTGATTTAGACTACTATTTCATAGAAAAAGAAATATGCTCATTTTCAAAGGTTATTAAAACCTTAACACCATCCGCTAGCTGCCTGTCCCCTGAACACACTGTAAAGAAACGTCTCTGCAGACAGCCCAGTCTCCCAGTCTGGGGTTATTATTATAAAAACTATACTTGAGTATATTTGTATTGTACTAAAAACATACTCAAGTAAATGTTATTACATATTTTGCACCTGGGTTATAACATAAACAGAAGATTAAAGAATTAAAGTGAAAGATTTTTTAAGTAATCTTAAAGATTTAAAGTAATTTTTTTTAAATTACAAGTTGCCTCTATTTAGGGCATGACTAGTATATCACACTATTTGATGCCATTGGTATAAGACTATCAATATTGATATTTCTTCCATGTATCAAGGCAATACCGCTACACTGCATACAGACAGGTTGTCCACTGGGCCTATGGCATTCTGGGCAGGCACATCAGGAAGCCCTTACCTGCATGTGTTGTGTCAGCCATTAGAAGACAGTTTCCAGAGGAAGGAGGACTGTATAAAGGTTTTGAATGGCCCAATTTTGTTGACAATCGATAGAAAATAAACAAACAATCACAAATTGTCGTATAAAACTTTTTATGATCATATATACAATTCAACAATCTTTCGAGTATCACACTAAGATGTTATTAACGTGCTAAATCGTGAATGCTGTACGCCAACAGCCTTACCCTTGTTGATCCTCTGGAGGGATCTGGAAAGGGGAGCAGGTGTAGTGGAAGACAAAACTGCTGCGTTCTCGTAGAGCCTGATCTGGTGTATTCCTCTCTCAGAGACTCCATGAGGGCTGATGCATATGCTGGGAGAAGGAAGCAAAAGTGAAGATCACATTTATTGCTAACTTGTGGTCTGACTTGCTTAATATTAAAGAACTGACTGAAACTGCCCACCATATGATGGCTTTTCCTTAACAGGACGGACTACCCAGCCACCTTTGCGGAACCTTGGGTAGCGAACCGCATAACACGCCTCACCATCACTGGTTCGAGCAACTTCTCTGCTGCCATTGTGGTTGAAATGCAGGGCTGCCAAGAGAAGTCTGTAGAAAAAGTGTCATTTTTACCAGTACAAGTTGTGCATATGTAAATAAACCCAGAAGTAAAAACAACACATAGAAAAAAAAACAAAAGCATCGCTTACTGCACATTTAATGAAATTTGGGCTGCTGTGTTAGTTTCAGAAAGTACTCATTCTTTCACACACTTACCTGCTGTACATCCCAAGAAAGGAGAACCCAGTGTGCTTTGGATCAGGGAGTGAAATGCCTCCAGTGAAAAAGTCTGATGCTGTGGGGACAACTGCTGAACATCCTTTACCAGCGCTGTGCTAGTAGCTACACTCTCCAGTTTCACTGCTACAGTTGATCCTGCATAAACAAACATTTTGTTTTTAAGATGAGTCATGATTGTACGATCACAATGAGGTGGGATTTGAATCACATATTGTTCTTTTTTTTCCTCTTAAAATGGGGTCTTTGGTGCGCTAACACTGGATAGTATGTGAATCTTGAATGAGAGTATGCGAGAAATGTCCGGATGCATTCAAAAAGTTTGTTTAAAAAGCATGTTAAAAATACTGTTTCAAAAAACAAAAGCACCTCTCGTTCATATTATCTTCATTGTGTTATTTTATCCAGTATGTTTATTTTGTAACGCGGCTAGCTCGAGAGTTGCTACGACATCTCCGAAATGTCAAACTGTCGTTATTTGGAAAAACATATACCAGCTCCATTTTAAAAACAAAAAAATCAAGTAGAATTTATATAACTGTGTTAAACTGATAATCACTATTTTTTTAAAGCATCCAATGCTTTCCCTAGACCTGTTTCAGAACAGAAACACAAAATGTTAAAAAGGAAAATGTAATTATAGACAATATAAACAAAACTACCTTCTTTTTTTTTTAAACCATGCAGCAAACAAACAACAAATAAAAAGCTCTATTTTTACTTTTAAACCGTTTAACTGATAGTATTAATCGGTCAAAATGTTTACTTTCGGTTAACGGTTAAACGGTCAATATGAGCATCCCTAGTTCGGACGGATATTTCGAAATGATGTTCGGGTTCGGGTCGGGGCTCGGTCACATCATCGCGATAACGCATTGAACATTTTAAATTTAAACAGCTTATTATGTAGGTAGCCAATGTGCCTGATGCTTTCACTTGATGCAAACGTTCATTTTTGTGATTAAAATACATGTAAAATATTACCATAACATCTGTCTTCCTGTGTGCGGAAATTTGTTTATGTAGCCGTGACAACGAAACACGTGCATGCGCGCCTGTGTTAAGAGCGCTTGTTGCTCCGTGCGCGCTGATGCGCTCATCTGTTGACATTTCTGAATGCCTTCCTACAGTTGCTTAATTAAAAGCGGGCTTTCCACACAAATAAACGTACATGTGTCATTAGTATGAGAAAAAAATGGGATTTTAACTGTCGGTCACGGACATAATATCTTTATGCCTGTCGGACGCGGGGCCGGGCTCGGACAGAAAAATTCTGCCCGATCCGCAAAACGCACCAAACATAGGCTTCATGTTTTTACTCCAATCTCATTTCATAACGTCATATCGATTGTAAACATTTGAAGTAACATATGATAATCAATATATTTTTTTGAGTTCTGCATAATCATCTGACAAATTGTGGTTGAAAAAAACAACTGAAACAGCTCCAGAGCACTGTAGGACTCTGTGGAGATAAGCCGAGGGCCAGGAGTCCGTGCTGGTCTGAATGTTGTCTGAGATGGTGGCATGTCTGGTTCATCTGTGGTGCCATCTTGCCTAAGTGTTGTCAGGGGAAACAACAGGTTCTGTTGGTCTCCCTCTTCCTCTGGTTTGTCCTCTCTCTCTCTCTCTCCCTCTTCCTCTGCTCTGTCCTCTCCCTCTTCCTTCATTTCCAAACCTTATGAAATTATAAGCTGTTGGTAGCTGATGTTGATGCAGCAGATGTAGAAGGATCACATCTTTCAGCAGGTAAGTCCACACTATCATCATCTGAATACCTATTGAAAAAATATAAAACTGACGAGTACAAAACAACTATAACACATGTAATTCATTATTCATCTACATACACATCTATATTGATAACTGTCACATAATTTGTGTAATATTTACTTGTATCCCACTAAAGATAGTAAAGATAATATATTAGAGTGAAAAAAGGTGTAAACTCAACGTTCTTGAGTTGAATCAGACCATCTCTTCTGGTAAAAGCGCATCAGGCTCGTCATCGCTGGAGTGATGATTTTGCTCTTCATCACTCGAATTACACAGTTCGTCAATAACTTCCAAAAGTGTATAACACTTTTTAGGCCTAGGTTGAGCCATCTTGAGATTGTGCAGTTGAGAATTAAAGGGCAGCCAGTATATGTGCTTTCTGTTGTGCACGTTTACAAAACATTCAGCAGCATTTCCAAACAGACGCTTGATTACTATTGGCAGGTGTTATAAATGTAAACGTGGTTTCTATTGGTTAATGTTTGTGTCAATATCAGATTTCAAAGATATCATTGGCCCACTAAGAGGCAGACATCAATTGAGCGTTACACAGTAAAAAGCGCAGTGTCAAATTAACACTTAAAGTGTTAATTTTAACACTACTCCGGATCATATATGGTCCCAATCTATCTAGAGTAAAAAGTACACCGTTTGTAGTGTTACATTTACGGTGTTAAAAAAGCACCTTATAGTGCAAAAAAATTACACCATGAGTGTAAAGTTTTACACTTTCGATTGTTGAAATAGTTTTACTCTATGGTGATTAACACCTCAAGTGTTGTTTTAATTACTCTGAAAGTGTTGAAATAGTCTTACACTATGGTGATTAACACCTCTAGTGTTGTTTTAATTCCTTTTGATTACTCTGAAAGTGTTAATAAAGTAGTTTAAGTGTATTTTTAGACTGTTTTTAGAGTGTTATTGTACATGAGCAAATAAAATCAAGACTCTTCAGACAGATGAACAAATGTAAAACATTTATTTAACAAATGGCAAAAGTCACATTTATGAGGTGTTGCGCATAAATTTAAAACTTCTTAAAACACAAATTCATTAACTTCTTAAAACACACAAATTCATTAACTTCTTAAAACACAAAATTCATCAAGATTTCATATAGATTTAAGAACAGACTTGAACAAGATTGCAGTAAGGTACAACAAACCAAAATAAATTATCAGGACCCATATGACATCTGTAAATCGAAAGGTTTGTAATAAGTGAGTTCATTGACATTGAAGACTTTCAGAGAATCACTGGGTCTTGGATCAATTCTGTAGGCATACAGATGTTCATCAAAATAAACAGTTTGAAGTTGCGATGCCACCAGTAACACACATTCGTTAATAACAACAATATCTTGGATTTTGTAAAACACTGGCAAATCAAGGTTTACTTCACCACAGATAATTAAGGTAGAACGATATTCAGTTCCATTACACTTCACCCATTTCACTGAGAGAACATTGGTTTGTGGTGGAACGTTCAACTTGGATGCAATCTGAAAAGTTTCCTTCAAGTCACTGAGAGAGACAGTCTTTCCTGGTCCAAGCACTATTCTGTCATGGTTGAAGGTCTCCCAGTTATATGCCATGCAATTCTGATGTTTTTTTGCAAGTGTCTGGGTGATGTTCTTGAAACATTTTTGTTGCATCTTGAAAAAATTGTGTTTGGACTCATATCGCATGGACCACACGTGAACAATCGGCCCGATATTTCGTATACATCGTGGATAGTGAGTCAGAAAATGATGTTTAGGCAGTAAATTCTTTTCTGGAAATAAGCACTTGAACAGCCTGTGATGTTCAGCAATCAAGTTTTTTAAGTAAACTGTAAGGCCCTCAGTTAAAATGGGAGAAAAAGCAATGTTTACTATTTGCAGTAAAAGTAGTAGTAGTAGCTGCCAGTATTTATCATCTTGGGGCACAAGGTCTCCGAATATTAGTGGTACATTACGGAGTAGACACCAACACTGGATTGCGTTTATGCCCAAATCATTGCTCTGATCATCCAGTTTTACAGCAGGAGGTCGATTTCTCCTCTCCATGTACCCATAGTTAAAGGACTGCAATCTGCCATCTAACTCTTTTGCGGTCAAAAAACTCCCTTGAACATAACGCAAAACAAGTTTTAACTCAAACTGCGCAACTCCCTCTAAAACATCATGCATTATGTCTACAGAAAAGTTGTCAGATACATTGAAGTACTGCAGAGTGTTTAACAAACACGTGCGTTTCACACCAAAAACATGAGTTAGTGTTGGGTCTGATTGTATAGCTTCGCAGTGTTGCAAGTGGGTCTCTTTCGTGCGCAAAAGTTACATTTGGCATATCTTCACAGAACACAGTTTGATAATCTTCCTTTTCATTTAGGCAAAACCTACAGCAATATCGAGCTCTAAAAGATTCAACATATCCAAAAAGGCAATGTAAACCAAGATTGTCTCCTGTTACTTGGACAATACTGCCACGCACAGAACCACCAGGACCTTCTATTCCTCTGGTCTCAAGTACTTTTATGTCATTGATAATAGGTTCTAATATTGCATCAAATCCATATGTTTTGATGTCCTGGGCATGGAAAAGTGCACATAAATGTATGTTTGCTAGAGATGAATTAAATTGTGGTGGGAAATTTCTCAAAGTAAAATATATACCCCCCAATTTGTGAATTCCCTTCTTTGACCCCAATGGATTGGCAGTCTCGAAATCATCATAAAACAGTTGAATTTGAAGTGCATTTTTTTCAGTGGAAAACAGGGGATGGCTCTTAATGTACTGTCCGTCTTCAATATCAATGTAAATGCCATCTTTACTTGGTATGCCCGACTTGAACCTGCACGAAGTGTTTGGATGCATCAAAATGCTCTTTAAGGTTTGCAGAATTGGAACATATGAAAACTTGTCAGTTACTGCAACTTGGTCATATATTCCAGTAGTCCGGTTTTTCCTGTTGTCAAATCTGACCCCAAGTACTTTCTCCACCGGCTGAACAATTCTCCATTTTTTTGTAAAATATGAGTTTACGTTTAGATATGGAATTAAGTGAGGTGAAAGGGTTTTCTATTTCCTGAAATGACTGCTCTATTGTACTTTTAATGTCTGTGTCCAGTGAAGATAAGCAATTTAGAGCAGTTTCCTTTACTTGATCCTGCATATCTTGAACAACTTCTTCCATAGACATAACAAATGTATTAACGGTAGTCTGACCGACACCTGCAGCTTGCAATTGTGCTATTGCTGATGCACACAAATCTGTAACGTTTTTGCTAGAAACTGGCAAAAGAACTGCCATTTGAACATGTAGCCGCCACATCAATACTACTTGGTAGCTCAACAACTGCATTCTGAACAGCACTATCTTCAACATCATGTACGAGAACTTCATTACTTCTTTCATGAACTATTCAAATGTTTGCGAAATCCTGAAAAAGTACCAAATTCTACCATCAAAAGCAGCCACCACAACCCTGCTTGACCACATTTAAGACGAAGCGATTTGCAAGGCAACAGTCCATGAATTCACTTAAGATGTCGGACAAGCACATTTGTGCTCTCAAGGCAGCAAGAACAAACAAAGCAGATCATTTTTTACTGACAATCAGCTCTCGAATGCATGAATCTAGCTCTGAGCTCAGCAACTCTTGGACTTCTCTTTGACCTTGCCAATATCAATCTGGGAAAACGGTTGTCTGTACGAATGTGTACATGTTGTGCAGCACTTTGCAGTAAGATGCGCCAAACACGAAGTGGGCTTTGAACAGTTCATCAAAGGCACCCAGACCACTCACTGATTTGCATGGTATGGCTTTCTTGTCGAGAATTATGTAGTACGCGATGAATGTTGTTCTTCTTTGTCCCCATGGCGAGCAGGTATGGCTGTGTGCTCTCTTCGATGGTATCAAGATGATCGTGATGTTAGTCCCTGCCTAAAGATAAAACAAAGACAAACACTCAGTCAGCTCTAATTGCCTCTTTTCCTTACATTAGTTTTTCCAAAATACAATGAACCCAAATGGCAATATTTTGAGGCAGACAACAGGTACTGACAGAAAAGTCAAAATTTACCTTTTGAAGACGACGAGGTGTTTTTCAGCTTGGCGTGCGGACATCTTTCCAGGTCTCTTGTGGCCTTGCGGTGATGGTGGAATTAAATAAAGTAAGAGAAGAATTGAAGCAAGATCTTGGTCCCATCCTGAATAACAGAGATGGCAACTTCAGCAAAAAATTCAGACACATCTAGATAATCTTATTCTGAACTCAAACAGTCCTAACCTGCATCATCTGTTTCGTCCTCGTTCACAGCTGATTCCGCAGAGTCAATAAGGTCCTGAAGGTCTTGGGAGAGGTGAAGGCCTTTGCTTTGTACAATGACCTTCTGCATAAATGTAGTTGGCCACCTTTCCAGAAACTTTGCAGATGTCTTCTCACCAAATATCGAAACAAAATCCTGCTCAATCTGTAAAAACCAACAGGACCATTCATTTACTTAACAAAAAATATTTAATAGAAGTCGAGTACAAATGTTGTCAATTAAGCTCAACTTAAATTAAGCCCATAACATTTATTTAACCATCACCAATCTTACCAGGCCTTTAATGTCCAAAAAACGAGGAAATTCAGTCAGCACATCAGTGGATCTGCTTGGGTCTTGAATCATCTTGCGACGATACGGAAACGTCTCCCTCATTTTGACCTTTACGGTTTCCACTTCTGATGTATGTTTCATAAGAGAAACAGCTTCTCTACAGTGTTCTTCTGTCAGGATAACTTCAGTGCTGGATGAAGCCTCTCTTTCTGCAGTTGGGCCACCACTGAAAGATTGGGGGAGATTATCTACGATTCTCTGATGGTGCACTGTTCCTCTGAATGTTCTTTATTTTCCAAGTCAAGTACCCTTGTCCACTTTGAGGATCATAATAATGTTCCTTTGAAAAACAAAAATGTTTTCATTAATACAAAAGTGACCAACTATCCCAGAACTAGATTTTACCAAGAAATATTTTCACTTACATATCCATTCTTTGTGTAGGGATCACGAAGATATGGAAACAGGGAAACAATTCCTTGGGCATACATTTCTCTGATACGTTTAGGAGGAGATGTGCTGTCAAAATTAAGCAGACAAACATTTGAATTTCTATGAATATAAATTTAAGCATGCCTGTAAATAAATGTATATACAGTATCGGTCAAACGTTTGGAATCATTAGTTTTTAATATTTTTTGAAAGAAGTCTCTTATGCTCATCCAGCTTGCATTTATTTGATAAAAATATTATTATTTTAATACATAATTATTTTAATACTTTTAATAAATTAAAAAGTAATATTGTGAAATATCATTACAATTTAAAATAAAGTTTTTCTATTTGAATATACTTCAAGATATAATTTATATATTATATAGCAAATAGAGCAAAGCTCATCAGCATCATTCCTCCAGTCTTCAGTGTCACATGATCATACAGAAATCATTCTAATATGATGAATTATCAATGCTGGAAACCATTATGCTGCTTAATTTTTTTTTTTTTTTTGGAACCTGTAATACTTTTCCGGATTCTTTGAGGAATAAAAAGTTAAAGACAGTATTCATTTAAAATAGAAATGTACACTACGATTTAAAAGTTTAGAGTCAGTAATTTTTCTTTTTTTGAAATTAATACTTTTATTCAGTAAGGATTTGTTAAATTGATAAAAAGTGATAGTAAAGATTTATATGGTTAGAAAATATTTCCATTATGAATAAATGGTTCTTTTTAACTTATTCATCAATTACTTTTTTTTAGGATTATCACAGGTTCCAAAAAATATTAAGCAGCACAATTGTTTAGTATCAAAACAGCATATTAAATGATTTCTGAAGGATTATGCGACACTGAAGACTGAAGTAATGATGCTGAAAATACAGATTTGAATCACATAAATAAATTAGATTTTTAAGTATATTAAAATAGAAAACTGTTAATTGAAATTGTAATATTTCACAATATTTTTTTTTTCTGTATTTATCAAATAAATGCAGGCTTGATGAGCATAAGATAATTCTTTCAAAATAATAAAAAATAGAAATGTTTTCAAACTTTTAACCAGTACTGTATACAACAATGCAACTCGATTAATCGATTAATTTAAATTATTTTTATATTCAGTATTTGAGGTTAAAAATGGGAGGAGCAGGTCAGTCGGATGGAAAAAGAATACAACGTCATGCGGGAGAAGTTGCAAAAAATGCAAGAAACATTCAAACTATCGCATTTACATATGCAGGGCTAAACAATAAGGACTGCGAGATGGCCCAGAGCTAGCGTGAACGATGCTCGGGACAGTAGACGTAACGGTCACTCACTTGCCGAAATTTGATAATTTGTGCATTTTTATATAGTGAAAACTATTCAGTGTTATTTTACATTTGATCACAATTTCTGTACCAAAAAATCTACTGATTAGACCGACATGAAAAGCACTATTTATTTCACTTATGTTTGTACTGTTGTATTTATTTGTGATATTGCTTGTAATTTATTTGTTCTTATTTCACTTCTGTTTAATAATATTTAGTTACGTTAGTAGTTTTTGGTGTCATAACCTTATTTATTGAGGTCTGTTGTAAAGTTTTTCTTGATCGAAGCAAATACCAGGAGACGTTTGGATCACGTTCAAGTAGAAGTTCTTCTTTATTGCACGCGGCTGCGGGTTCCAAAATCAGTCTAACTTTAATACAGTATTGCATTGTAGTTATATACATTTCAAGGGGGAGGAGACTTCTTGGGGTGGATACAAATTTAAACAAATCATATGAGAGCAAGGAGGAGTTAATTCTTATCTAGCAAAAAACGGTTTGGTAGGTTATCTAGAGGAACCAAGCAAAATCAGCATATTCACTCTATTGTATTGCCAATCTAATCAGTCTAATTCTTCAACGTCTGAGCTAGGAATCAGCATAACTATTCACATGCTGATGCTGGCCAGGAACTCCGGTTCCAAGGCCCATCTCAGAACCATTAAAGACAAAAGGTGAAAGTCTCCCATACAGCTAGGCTGAAAGGTGAGAATCTCAGTGATACGACTCATTTAACTTACAATGGAGAGAACGTCTCGGTTACGGATGTAACCCTCGTTCCCTGAGTAGGGAACGGAGACGTTACGTCGAATGACGACGAATGGGGTTCGCTTAGAAGCCTATCCTCTTCGAATATTAATAAAACGAGCCAATGGCAAGCAAATGCCATGGGTCTGCTGAATTTGCATAGCGTAACTCCGCCCCACTGTGTGGGTATATAAGGAAGTGAGCCGGCAACATGCAGATATGTTTCTTCGCTGAAGGAGCCAAGCTGAACTCAGGCTGTTCCAGCGGTACAGCGGAAGTGGCAGGAAGACGTAACGTCTCCGTTCCCTACTCAGGGAACGAGGGTTACATCCGTAACCGAGACGTTCCCTTTCGTTGTCACTTCGAGTTACGTCGAATGACGACGAATGGGGTTCCCAGTCCAATCACGCCACCTCGGCTGTCTTCCAGTGCCCTGCGTAAGTCTGAGCTCCCTGTCGTGAGACTAGCACGGACGAAGGACTCCTACTTAACACAGGAATACCAAGGTACACTGGGAAGCATATCACAGTGGAAATATGCAATCAGTGCCCGCCCGAAGGGGGGGGGACTTAAGAAAACACATATGACCCGGAGGGGAGTGCATACGGAGAACACTGGGGTGTCCAGCCCGTAGGGTGGAGTATTTCAACCCCAGGGGTGGCAGACTGGCTTGCCAAGGGAAAGACACATGCTCGAAGGAGGCTTACAGTGGAAATACACACGTGGGGGTCGCCCAGCGGGGGAACCATGCACATGGTGGCACCTAGCCAACGCGAAAGCTGCCGGAGGCATAACTCTGGCGTTGACGTCAACAGCGCTGGAGGAACTCAGGGCTTATCAGGCTCACCTGAGGAGAATATCGCACGTATCCAGTCCGTGGAGTGGAATGGCGAGCAAGCGAAGACACCTGAGCGGGTCCTAGCACCGGCTGGTTGAAGCGAGTACTCGGGAGGACACTGGCTCCACTCGGAGATTATAGAATCTGGCGAATGTGTTGGGTGTCGCCCAGCCTGCAGCTCTGCAGATGTCTGTTAGCGAGGCGCCATGCGCTAGAGCCCAAGAGGAGGCCACACTCCGGGTGGAGTGGGCCGTCACACCAAGGGGGCACGGTCGACCTTGCTGCTGGTAAGCCAAAGCAATGGCGTCCACTATCCAGTGAGACAACCTTTGCTTGGAGAGAGCCCTTCCCTTCAGCTTCCCACCATAACAGACAAAGAGCTGGTCTGAGGTCCTGAAACACTGCGTTCTGTCCACGTAAGCACGGAGGGCGCGTACTGGACAGAGCAATGCCAAGGCTGGGTCTGCCTCCTCCAGGGGCAGCGCTTGCAGGTTCACCACCTGGTCCCGGAAGGGAGTGGTGGGAACCTTGGGCACATATCCAGGCCGGGGTCTCAGGATCACGTGAGAAAAGGCCGGCCCGAATTCCAGGCACGCTTCGTCTACAGAAAATGCATGCAGGTCCCCCTACCCTCTTGATGGAGGCCAAAGCAACCAGGAGCGCTGTCTTAATCGACAGGAACTTAAGCTCCACTGATTGCAGAGGCTCAAAGGGAGCACTCTGCAGGGCAGTTAGTACCACTGAGAGGTCCCAAGAGGGAACGAGAGGAGGGCGAGGAGGCTGTAGTCTCCTTGCTCCTCTCAGGAACCTGATAACCAGGTCGTGCTTTCCCACGGACTTACCATCAACTGCGTCGTGATGTGCGGCGATAGCGGCAACATATACTTTCAGGGTGGAGGGAGACAGCCTTCGCTCCAACCCATCCTGCAGGAAGGAAAGCACAACACTGATTGGGCATGATCTGGGGTCTTCTGAGTGAGAAGAGCACCAAGAGACGAAGAGGTTCCACTTCAACGCGTAGGCATGTCTAGTGGACGATGCTCTAGCGGAAGTGATGGTAGCCACCACCGCTGGTGGTAGGGTACTCAAACCTGCCTCGTCCCGTCCAGGAGCCACACGTGGAGGTTCCAAAGATCGGGACGAGGGTGCCAAAGGGTGCCCCGTCCCTGAGAAAGGAGGTCCTTCCTCAGAGGAATTGGCCAGGGAGGTGCTGTCGCGAGGAGTACAAGTTCGGAGAACCAGGTTCGGGTGGGCCAGTGTGGCGCAACCAAAATGACCTGCTCCTCGTCCTCCCTGATCTTGCACAGGGTCTGTGCAAGAAGGCTCACTGGGGGAAACGCATACTTGCGGAGGCCCCGGGGCCAGCTGTGCGCCAGAGCGTCCGTGCCGAGCGTGCCCTCGGTCAGGGAGTAAAACTGGGCGCAGTGGGACGAGTCGTGGGAGGCAAACAGGTCTACCTGTGCGTCCCCGAACTGATCCCAAATCAGCTGGACCGCCTGGGGATGGAGTCTCCATTCTCCAGGAAGAGGCTGAAGCCGTGAGAGCTCGTCGGCTGCACAGTTCAGGTCTCCCGGAATATAAATGGCTCGAAGCGACCTCAGATGCTTCTGACTCCAAAAGAGGAGGTGGCGGGCGAGTTGCGACATACGGCGGGAGCGTAGACCACCTTGTCGGCTGATGTACGCTACTGTCGCGGTATTGTCTGATCGGACTAGTACGTGCTGGTTCTTGAGCAGCGCCCGGAAGCGGTGCAGAGCGAGACGTACTGCCAGCAACTCGAGGCAATTGACATGCCATAGGCGGTGGGGTCCTGTCCAGGAGCCCGCGGCAGCATGTCCATTGCACATGGCACCCCAGCCCGTGGAGGAGGCATCCGTTGACACAACAACATGCCTGGAAACTCGTTCTAAGGGCACTCCGGCCCGTAGAAAGCTGAGGTTCGTCCACGGGGAGAAGGTCTGACGGCAGGTCGGAGTAACTGGTACTCGGAGCTTGCCCTGGTGCCATGCCCACCTCGGGACTCGATCGTGAAGCCAGTGCTGAAGCGGTCTCATATGAAGCAATCCGAGCGGCGTTACCGCGGCTGCAGATGCCATATGCCCCAGGAGCCTCTGAAAAAGTTTCAGTGGAACCGCACTCTTGCTCTGGATTTGTCTCAGGCAAGTCAGCAGTGACTGCGCGCGCTCGCTCGTAAGCTGCGCGCACATGGCGACCGAGTCCATTTCCATACCGAGAAAAGAGATCCTCTGCACGGGGCAAAGTTTGCTCTTCTCCCAGTTGACCCGAAGGCCCAGACGGGCTAGGTGCCGGAGCACTAGGTCCCTGTGTTCGCAAACCTGGTCCCGAGAGTGAGCTAGGATTAGCCAGTCGTCGAGATAATTCAGGATGCGAACCCCGTGTTGCCGTAGCGGCACAAGGGCTGCCTCGACGACCTTCGTGAAGACGCGAGGAGACAGGGACAGCCCGAATGGGAGAACCGCGTACTGGTATGCCTGCCCCTCGAAAGCAAACCGTAGAAACGGTCTGTGTCGAGGAAGAATGGAGACATGAAAGTAGGCGTCCTTCAGGTCGATCGCTGCAAACCAATCCTGTGGCTGCACACATTCGAAAATGCGCTTGGCCGTGAGCATCTTGAACGGAAGCCTGTGAAGGGAACGGTTCAAGACGCGCAGATCCAGGATTGGTCGTAACCCACCGGTTTTCTTGGGGACAATGAAGTAGGGGCTGTAGAAGCCGGACCTCATTGCGGCTGGAGGGACAGTCTCGATCGCACCCTTCGCCAGCAGGGTGGCGACCTCCGCTCTCATGACAGGGGCATTGCCACCGACCATAGTGAAGCGGACTCCCCTGAAGCGGGGAGGAGACCGCGCGAACTGAATCGCATAGCCGAGCCTGATGGTTCGCGCGAGCCAGCGGGACAGGTTGGGAAGCTCTAACCAGGCTCCCAAGGACTGTGCCAGCGGGGTCATGCGAACGACAGACGTCCCCCCGGGGGTGCAGCGAAGCGGCATGACCGGCCCGGACGTGGGTGGCATAGCGGCCCGGTGTGGGGGCACGGTCATTAGCCGCGTCCTGCCAGAGGGAGCCAGGGAAGGACCAGCGTTCCACGGGGGCGTGCTCTGGCAGGGGTCTGGCGACAGAAGGGGATGAGAGCGGCGGGGCCCGTGGGCGGAGCGCACTGTCATTCCCTTCTGGGGGCTCAGAGATGGGGATATCAGTTCTTTCTTTAACCACATTAGGGTGCTGCCCACCCGTGGGTGAGCAGCGGGGAGTGGAGAACAAAAGATTCTCCCCCGGCCCTCCACCGGGGGAAGGAGTGGTCCTGCTACCATCTCCTGAGAAGAACTGATGGCCATCTCTGAGCAGCCCGTCTCAGGAGCGCCGCTTGGCCTGGCGTTTAGCGGGGCGCGGGGCTGGAGAGGGCTGGGGCGCCTGCCTGCGGCGTCCTCCACGACGCGGCCCGGGTGAAGGCTGCTGCTGGGGCCGTGCGGGAGGGGCGGGAGCCGCGGGAGGGCGCCCTCGGCGGCGAGCAGGCTGAGGCGTCTGAACCGACGGCTGGGTGGAGGCAGCAGCGGGCCGTCGGGGCAGAATATGACGAATAGCCTCAGTCTGCTTCTGGGCGGTTGAAAACTGTTGGGCAAAATCTTCAACCGCTCCGCCGAAGAGGCCAGCCTGGGATATGGGGGCGTCAAGCAGACGAGTCCGCTCAGCGTCCCTCATATCGGCCAGGTTGAGCCAGAGGTGTCTCTCCTGGACCACACTAGTGGACATCACCTGGCCCAGGGAGCGTGCGGTCACTTTCGTCGCCCGGAGAGCGAGGTCAGTGGCGGCACGCAGCTCATTGAAGAGCCCTGGGTCAGTCCTCCCCTCGTGCATGTCCCTGAGCATCTGGGCCTGGTAGACCTGCAGAGTGGCCATGGCATGCAATGAGGCGGCTGCCTGCCCCGCAGCTCTATAGGTCTTCGCCACCAGGGTCGACGAAAACCTACAGGCCTTGGAGGGGTGCTTAGGATCACCACGGGAAGAAGCACTCTGTGGACACAGTTGCATCGCAACAGAGCGTTCAACCATAGGCACCCCAGTGTACCCGTAAACAGCCGCCTGATCGAGAGGAGGAAAGGCGGAGGAGGTCGCCGAGCGATCACGGGAAGACAAGGGTGCCTTCCAGGACCTCGAGACCTCCTCATGCACATCCGGGAAGAAAGGCATTGGGGTTGGACGCCGACGTGAATCGGCGGCCGCGCCCAAAAACCAATCGTCCAGACGCGAGCGCTCGGGGCAGGGTGGCGGATTGCACTCTAACCCGATGCTCGCGGCTGCCCGGGGAAAGCATGGCCGTCAGCTCGGGATCAGGATCGGGCAATGCTGACGCGCCCGGAGGCGGCAGCACAGCCGACCCCTCATCTCCCGAGGACTCCTGCCCACCTTGTGATGCTGTGATCGACATAGCATCGTCATTAGGAGCGCCAGACGGCGCACTCGGTCCGCCGCCGACCGTTGGCCGGGACTGATCGAGCGCATCATCTGGTCGGCTCGCGGGTTGCGGCACTTGAGAGGGGGATGTGGCCCGAGGACGAATCGTCGGTTGTTGTTGCCACACCGTCACCCTCAGGTCACCCTGGCCACCAGCCGAAGTACCAGCTCTATTACTAGAGGGGGTAGATCGGGGTGTGGATGAGGGGACTCTCACTCTTTCGAGATCACTGAGTCTCGACCGTAGTGTCGCGATGGTCATGTTTCCGCAATGAAAACATGAGTCATCCACAAGCGCTGCTTTGGGCGTGCTCTAAGCCCAAACACGCAAAACAGCGATTGTGCCCATCTAAATCAGACAGCCAGTGACCACAACCAGAAGGGCACGGGCGATGCATCTTTAAAAAGACGTGCCACGCGCTTTGCTCTTTTAGAGAGAAGGAGAAATCCCCGCAGATGCTGAAGCGACCAGGGAGAGAACACACACACACTGGCAGATCACTGCTCAGATCGCAGGGAATGTGCACTCGCTGGAACTCGCTGTCACACCAACACCTGGAGGGAAGCTCGTCTCGAAGAGGAATAGAGATGATACTCAGGATGGCTTGTGGAGTGAAGGATAAACTTGGCTCCGAAAGCGAAAACATATCTGCATGTTGCCGGCTCACTTCCTTATATACCCACACAGTGGGGCGGAGTTACGCTATGCAAATTCAGCAGACCCATGGCATTTGCTTGCCATTGGCTCGTTTTATTAATATTCGAAGAGGATAGGCTTCTAAGCGAACCCCATTCGTCGTCATTCGACGTAACTCGAAGTGACAACGAAAGGGAACAGGAATTGCAACTTTGCTGAGCAGTTTAACCTTAAAAGCTAAATACAATATTCTTTACCGTGATGTCATGTAGGAAAGCATATCTGAAATAGATTCTTAAAATTTGTTATCCTTCAGGTCATATGCATCAAAAACAAGTAATACAATGAATAAAATTAACTTATTTTTAACTTGTTTGTGGTGGGGACAGTTACATTTTTGTCAGAGCAAGTAAAAATGAACCTAGAAAAAAATCCTTAGTGTTGAGCCCTATGATGGAATATATGTTCATTGCGAATGGTCAAAGTGCAGACACCTGTGTATCTGCATTATTAAAGGGATAGGTCACCCAAAAAGTTCATTAAAAAAATCCATATGAATTGAGTGATTTAGTCAAAATTTTCTGAAGAGACTAGATCACTTTATATGAACAAAATTAATTTAGGCTTTTAATAACTTCATTTGTTTTCCGAACATGAACGAAAGTCTTATGGGTTTGGAACGTCATGAGGGCGAGTCATTTATGACCATTTTCATTTTTAGGTAAACTAATCCTTTTAATAATGTTTACGAGGACTGAAAATTATATTATATTTTCCATGGACAAGGGAATCCTGGATGTAGAATAAAGAATACTTTAAAGTTTACCTATGCTTTTCAGTCATTTCTGCAGTAAGAATCTTGATCATCTTCCTCCTGGTGCTGTCAGTCAAGCTTTTGGTTTTGTTGTATTCCCTGATGATTGTGTCCCCACCAGGTTTAGCCTGCAGAATTTTTTGGACCAGCTGCAAACAATTACATAGTATAATCAGCGACAACCTCTCAAGATCCATTCAGGATCATTTTAATCACCCTAAACCCATCCCTGGTGTATATGACTTTTTTATCTTTCAGATGAACACAATGGGAGTTATAATAAACATATCCTGGCTCTTTAAAGCGTTATAATGCCAGTGAATGGTTCCCTAGATTTTCAAGCCACAGAAAGGTAGAAAAGACATCTTAAAATAATCCTTGCGACTAGAGTGGTTTAACCTCAATTATATGAAGCAACGCGACCTCCGTGAAGTTGGCACCCCATAAAACAAAATAATCTCCAAAACTATTCCATTGGTTTGTGCTGCATTTGTGCCGATTTGTGCCGAAAAAACGAACATTTGTGCTGGTTTGGTGTTTGAGATATTGAACATAATTTTTTTTGGTTGTTACGTCACTCTCCACCCAATGTCGTTCAAATCGCTCTAAACCGGTGTCATTCGTTTGTGACGTTAAAACAAACTCCTTTAGAAATAACAAATATAATTTGGGGCAGTGACGTCACTCTCCACTCCACCTCATCTAAATCGCACCAAACCGGTGTCGTTTGTTTGTGCTCGATTTGTGTCGTTGAAAGAAACATTGCAACTACGATCGCCTCTTAAAGAAAAAAAAGAAAAATGAAGTACAGTTACATAACGGTACACCAGTTAGAATTATAGATGGTGACTGTATAATTCTCTCGCTCAGTGTCTAATATTTTAAAACCCGGCGCAGCACAAACAAAACTTTTACCGGCACAAACGAACGAGAATATTTGGGGTGAATTTGGAGCATGTGGGGGGCTGAGAGACCTCAGAATGACCTAAAAATATTATTTTAATATTCAAAGAACCAAAGCAGCTCAAACACAACTTTTTACAGCAGAAACGGACCACAAACGATTGAGCATATTTTGACAACGTTTTGCGTTGGGGTCCAACAGGTTTGTAGACGAGATGGATGGAGAGCGCAGCTTGCTTGTGTGACGTCAGCAGGCCTACTCCAAAGATTTTGCGATGTCTGAAGAATGGAATAATATATGATGGTTCTTCCTATGGCACAAAACAGCACAAATCGAGCACAAACACAAAGCACCGGTTTTATTAATTGCACAGTTTAACCATCATAGAGTGAAAGTGTATCATTTGCATGTGTTTTTAAGTCCTGTCAGTTTAACAGGGCGCGCTTGACAGGGCATATATAAGAACGAGTAGAGAGAGCGAGAGAGAGCCCCGGCCGCGCGCGCGCACTCACCCGAGCGCTGTCTGCTCTCTCTCGCATATTAATCAAAATCAATTAATACGATGGTGTCGGGGAAAAAAAACTCTCCAGTGATTAAATGTTTTCTGTGTTGACAAATCTTGTGCGATATCCTAAACTGCCAAATGCATTGCTTGTTTTTTCTGTTTACATTGTGAATGCTGCTACGTCAGAGCGGCCAAAGCGTCAACAAGATTCCCCGTACTTTTTGACAAGCGTCCTGATAGCTTTTTTGCAGCTCAAGTCGGCGGCGATGTGAACGTACAGTCAGCCGCCAGCTGCAGACCAACACACACTGCAGTGCTTACGTAACTCCATGCCAACTCCTAGAGGGCAAAAAAAAAAAAAAAAAAAACTCGGTCTATCGCTGCTTCATCGCCAGGTAGCTTAGGGGTACTATTTTTCATTTTGAAAGAAGCACTTTATTTTCATAACTTGTTATTCTTTAAGTTACTGAGTCTGAGAAATATAGATGTTTTTTTTGTCTTCACCGGTTGTGTTCTACATGATAATTGTGGTAAACTGCAACTTTCCTGGGAAATCCATCCATTTTCAATTGTATTATGAAGCAGCACTTTATTTTTGTTCCAACTTATTTTGAGAACCAGACAATGTTTTTTATAAAAGGCACTTCCCTGAGAATTGAACTTAATAAATGTGAAATAGACACTTTAATGTCTCCGTTTGTCATTCTGTATAGCAAAGCAGATGAGAGTAGAACATGATCAGAAACCCGATTAGAAAACATTATGGATAAAATCGAATCGTTTTGAATCGAAAATCGATTTTGAATCGAATCGTGGCCTCAAGAATCGGAATCGAATCGTGAGATGGTAAAAGATTCCCACCCCTACAAACCAATGGAATAGTTTTGGAGATTATTTTGTTTTTATGGGGTGCCAACTTCACGGAGGTCGCATTGCTTCATATAAATGAGGTTAAACCACTCGAGTCGCAAGGATTACTAAAAGATGTCTTTTCTACCTTTCTGTGGCTTGTAAGTGGTAGTTGTGGAGCTGTCAATGGAGGGACAGAAAGCTTTAAGATTTCATTAAATGATCTTCATTTATGTTCCAAAAGTCTACACTTTGAACAATCTAATTCTTTATCAAACAGACATGATTGATGTGTGTAAAGAGACTCACAATTCTGGCTTCATCTTTGGCTCTCTGCTGATTTCTTGAAGGCGTTCCATCATCCAGAATAGCCACGTCATCAGATTCATAGTTTGCCGTCACAGAGGAGCTTCCCTCATGTGACACTGCATGGGTCTGTGCTAATTCTATTGAAAAACAGGTTAAAAAAATGAAGATAAGACTCATTGTTTTCAATACTGAAAGAAGAAAAAAAATCAGAAAAGCACTGCAATTTAAAATACGACTGTCAATATGATAAAACAATTGTGATCACTGATTATCCTCACTTTTAAATATGCTGAAATCTGACTAGTATTGGTGTCAAATTGTAGAATGTATATTAACCTTTTTATTAAATGAATCTTAGCATAAATTACCTTGGCAACATTCATTTGGAGGATGGAAACACTTAAAGCGTTAATTTAATCAAATAATTACATTTAATTAAATAAATGTATTGATATAATTTAAATTAATAATGTGTGTAATAATAATAATGCATGTTATATAGACTTAATTATGATGCAAACAGATACAGACATTCTCCATTCAAATTTAACTTTACAAATATATTTTACAAATATATTGAGTTTATTTCAACCTGAAATAACATGCAGTATGACATGTTAGCAAAGATCGATTTCTCCTCGCATGCACTGCGCACTCAACTAACGGCTGGAATGGGAAGACTTACTGAATTAGAGTTTAGGACTTTCAAAATGTTTGCATGAACGTAATTCTCATAAGAAAACTTGATGGCAAAAAAAGCGCAGCTGTCTTGACGTGAATACCGGTAACGTTATGACAGACATACAATTCAGTACGAACAACGTGCAATAAAAACTACACAAACAAAAATTAGTTCTTTAACGTTAACACTTTAGCATTAACTTACATGACAGAAAATTAAGAATACCAGGGGCTTAACGTTAACTTGTTAAAAAGTACGTTAGGCCTATACGTCACAAAAAAAACCCCGTTTCAGTCATAATTTTACCGTCTTCAATGCATGGACACAAAGCATTAAGGCTTTAAAAGTAAATATTCAATTACCATTTGAATCTTTTTCTAATTTTAGCAGAAAAACGCCCAAATTTGTCTGCTTTAAAACCTCCTCAAATACATCCTCGTCGAGTTCAGTTCCAGTCTCGTCAAAAAGCTTCGCCTCTCCCTGACTGGACGCGGGAATACTGAATTTCATAAAGGCTGTGAAGTGTGAACAAACCAAAATCAAATGAAGCCAAAATATGAACACACTAACAGTTACTACTAATTTAGTTTACGTAAAATTACCTTCAATCAGGAAATCCGAAAGTTTCGCCTCAGAAACTTTAACATATTTCTGAAAGTCTCCGAACTTAACTTTAAGGAGCATAATAAACCTATCAAAACACGCACAGTTAGTAATTTCTAAACATGTTCAACGTCATTTATATGGTTACTATAAATGTTAGCACAAATGTATTTCCGAATTATTCATTATAAAGAGAGAAAGGCAATCACACTTACCGTCTCAGTCGCATGAAGACAAAATGGCGTGTTGTCGTCGTCTTGTGAGGCAATTGAGGGGCGGAGTCAAGCTAATTTGGCGCTTCTTTTTTTTGCACTTTCAGTGTAAAAATAAAATAGGCTATAGCCGTTTCTCAATGTCAAGGAAGGATCCTCGGAAGCCGGAATTTCGAGGATGCTACGTCATCGACATCCGTCGAAGGACTGTTCCAATGTCGAGGATCCTCAGAACTTCAACCAAGGGCGGAGTCCTTCGTTCGGAAAATATCCCATATACAGGAAAGTGTGCATGTGTGTAGACTTCGCGCTCTTCGCGCTATCAAATCGCCCACAATCCTATGCGCGCAGCTTTGCTATCTTGTTTTTAAAAAAATAATACAAAATGTCGGATGTTAGCGGAGTCGGAGCAATGACGGGGCAATATGCTAGTAACTTATATTTACGTTACCATACATTTGTTATAACCGTCATATAAGTAAATTTTTACGTTTAAATGCCAGTACAAATTACTACCGTATTGATATTACAAATTATACAAATTACGTTATGGCTAACCTGTCATTTTAACAATTGTTATCTTGTTTGCCGTCACCGGCATTTCTTGTATAAATACCGACTTAAGTTGTACACAGTAATGTAACGTTAATATTATAGGCCTGCCGCCTACCATTCACAGCGTTATTCATAGCTTTCTCGTCTTTTTTAACAGGGACCAAGGAACAAACGGAGGCGTTATCGGCTCAACTGATTTGCAGGGGGGGATTTAAAGCTGTTCCCTTTTTACTGGTTATTCACCTTGTAATTTTTACTTCATAGCCTCTTTTTGTTGATCAAATATTTTACCATTGCATGTGTTTTAACAGCTAGAATGTTGCTATGGACGCAGTTCTGTTCACTCAGGCAATACAATAATTTTTAAATCAATAAACTCCTTTTTAAATAAATATTTGGTATCAAATTATTGATTTATTATTATTGATTTATTTTGTTAGGTAGGCAGCCATGTAATAAGCGGGATAATGTATAGCGAGCCGGTTTTTACACTGACGGACGCAATGACGCGCACTTGCTAGAATGTTCCATTTACGTGTTCTCTCGAATCCTAAAGAGGATCCTCGCCTAGCCTCTGAAGGAAATGACTTGGAAGGACGCGTCCTGCAAAGGAAGTATCATTGACATTGAGAAACACCTAGTATGTCGAACGTCGCATTACGAAACCGGAAAACAGAAGGCATCGCTTCCGGTTCAGGTCTTTTGTATGTGCTTCATGCATTTTTTTACTGTTTTACTCAAGATAACTTAAAAGGAGCGAGCAAAGATGATCATAACCAATGTCCCTTGCATGTGAAGATCGATATTTAAAAGTAAAAAAAAAAAAAAATCTTCACACTAACGTTAAGATATTTAAATAGAATAAAACGCCAATAACAAAGTGAGATAGGTAGGTTAGCTGATTACCTTAAAATTCCATAGATATCGGCGTCAGTTCATACGGCTGTTAACACTTTCTATGACAAGCGGATGCGATGAGACCAGGTTTCCGGTTTCGTCATGCGACGTTCGACATATACCCTATTACATAATTTAACACCCTGTCACTACACTATAAAGGAGTACTCATTAACACTGTAGGTTGTTAATTCAACTCTTTGGGAATTAATAATATTTAACACTGCTATTTTTACACTGATGATTTTACTGTGTAGTAACAGCTCTGGCAGCTCTGTTTGGCTACTGAGACTGTCTTGCCTTGCTGTTATTGGACATAATGTTGTGAGGGAGGACTCTACCAACACGGCAACATATACTTATAATTAAAACGCGATATGTGAACGGCCCCTAAAGTGGTATCGTGTGCGGTTGTATCTAGTTTAAAAGGCCTTTTAAATATGAACGCAGTTTTGGATTAAATTAAAGGACAGTCAAGTAAAATAAAACACGTTTTATCTCCTGTTTAGTTGGTAACACTACAATAAGATACCATTCAATAACATTAATGCCTTATCTAACATCAACACATTGAGTGAACAATATATTTTTACAACATTAATGCATGTTTGTGAATGTTATTTAATACAAACACTTGATTGTTCATGAACAGATAAAACTTTTGATTTTAAAAAATGTATTAGTAGGCTACATTTTTAAATGACCCCAAGGAGAATCATTGCTTCAGTGTATAACTATTGTTAGGTAATTTTATCTAATGTTATCTAACAAATGGATATACACTTTAATATATGCAAATTTAATCTAAATTAGCTTTGATACCGAAATTGGTACCGAGAACCGTGGATTTTCACAGGTATCGGCACCGAATACTGAAATTTTGGTACCGTGACAACACTACTGTGAAGCCAGTAACCAACAATCTGTTTACATTTGCACTGGCTTAGTGTTCTAAATGTTGATCATTAAAATAAAAAATAAAGGTGCATTTGCATCTGAACTGTAGGAGCTTTTTGGAAAATTCTTAAAGTCATTTTTAATAATACATCAGGTTCACGTCTAAATAATCGGTCTACTGCTGCTGATATACCTCTGCGTCCTCTGTCGTCTACACCAGTGCAAGTTTGTGAAAGCAGTTGTATCAACACTCTGGAAGGGGGATTGTTCTTTACAACCATCAATACTCCATTAATTTGCAGTTGAATGTCTATAATAATAGTATCAATATGTTGCATAACTACAGTCCTGTAATTCAGGTAACAGCTGGAAAAAAATGCTTTTTTCAAAAACACTTATCTAAATCTCGAAGATCGGATCAGATCGGATCGAATCGAATAATGATAATCGATTCAAGATCTTGAGAACCCAGCCCTAGTTTTGAACCCATATTTCTTCTTGGAATACTCCTGTACACTTGCCTGAAATGAGACATTATTTTTATATTTCATTTGAGAATACTGGCAAATATGTTTCTGAAACTAAACATCACGGTATTTTGTTTTGGCATAGTCAATTTGATTTTGTCTAAAATCAATGTCATCATCATACTTGGACTTCTGATACTTCAGTTTTTTCTGTCTGTACTCACTGTTTAAGTATCTCTCTTGGTTATACTGTGCAGCATCACTTACCTTTTACGCAGACATGGCATTCACCTCATTTGAAGTGGCATTCCCACACTTTCCTGCGCAAATGTCTTGATCGCTGTGCTTAACACGTCACAACTTCATAATGATTACCATTACAGTTTTTCAAATATATTGCATTGTTTGCAATTACCTCTCCAGTAGGTTTGTGTGCATTCCACCGGCCATCATTAAAAGTCATTATGGTTGTTTTAAACATCAGCAGAAGCAAAGATGTCAATTTCAGTGACCCATGACCCAGAATAATAGACTCAAGATTGTGTCAAGTAGTCCTCTACTGAAGTATACTCACTTCTCGCATACCTCTCAAATGTTGAAGCGTTCATTTTCAGGTGTTTGACAACTGCATGGCGAATCTTCAAATGCTTGTCCTCACTTCCACAAATTGCATATGCCAGTGATCTGAAAAAGCAGTTACCATCTGGTTTGATACTCTTTGTCTGACACGGACCTGCAATGGGACCAAAGTTTGTTGTAACATCACAGTCACTGTTATCATTTGTCAGAAGCACAAGTTCACATAAAGCTTGCTGATCTCTAAGAGTCAAGGGAGAAAAAAATACTTCTGGAATTGAAACATCAGTAATAAATGTCATCTACTACAACATTTTCAACATGAGATGTTTTAACCTGTTTCTCAGAGACCTGCTCATCCTGCTTTTTTCTTCTCCCCCTTTTTCCTTTACTTGGCACATTACACACTGGTTGCGACATTGAAAGGTTAGTGCTGCTTGTATTTTGGACTTCAACTTTAGGTAATTGAAAGACAGATGACCTTACCTCAGTCGTCACAGATTTGCATACCTTAGGTTTGCGTTTTAGAACTTCATTGTAAAGTGCTTTACCAGAGGACCGCGGACAACTGCTGTGGTCAGCGAGTGAGAAACTTCAGCATCTGCATAAACCAAAACTCCATTTATCTCAAATCGTGGCGCATTTACCCCAAATGACTGTGCAATCTCATTAATGTAGTCGTACAAAGATTCTATGCTGTGATAAGCAACACAACTTGTCTCTGTTTTGTTAGCATGAGAATCAACAAAGGCATACCATGAGCCCTCCTTAATAACTGCACATGTGTTGGCACATACATAAAAGGAAAGCAAGCATCAGCACTCAGTAGAGCTTGCTGAAGAAAGCTTGCCGAACCTCTGCTTGACTTTTTTCAAGAGGAAGCGGCGGAACCTCTATATTATTTGCACTCCGTTGTGCATAAAGCCTCTTGGCTATCCAGGACCTTTTTTGTGGCATCAGTAAAGATAAACAAGAAGATTATGTATGCTCACATAACTCAAGTTGGCAGTTTTATAAAACACCCAACAATACTTCACTTCACACAATAGTGATTTTCTAGCCATTTTCACATACAAATATTGAACAATTCTGAAATTAATAAGTATTTACTTAAAGAAAATTAAAATATTTTTCTTGTTTTCTTTTTAAATATCAATTTTTGTTCTGAATTCAGCACCATGTATAAAAAAAAAACAATGTATGAACAATAAAACATGTCTTCATAAACAAGTTAGCACATGGCATAAACTCATTTCAACTAAAACTATTTTAAAAAGTTTGTCGAGACAAACTTTAAGTTGGCTTGTGAAAGTTTTGACCAGAAAGTTAGAAGAAGTTTGAAGTTTAAAGTTTGATAGATAGATAGATTAAAAATAATAGATAGATTGATGGCTAGAGTATAAATATTAGATATATTAGAAATAAAAGATAGATAGTTAGCCAGGATAGTTTGAAGAAGTTTTAAAAGCTTTAAGTTTAAAGTAGTTTGAAGTTTAAAGTAGTAGATAGATAGATAGATAGATAGATCGATAGATCGATAGATCGATAGATAGTTGAGTTTAACACACACACACTTACACTCACGCGCGCACACACAGACACACAAACAAACAAACACATACTCACGCAAATACACTCACACATACACACTAACTCGCTCACACACTCAGAGTTTATATGAGTTTAGAGTTTTTAACTGTATGAATTCATGAGTTTATTAATTCATGAGTTTATAAGTGTATGAGTTTAGAGTTTATAAGTTTAAATGAGTCTGAGTTCATTTTATTAATTTGAGTTTAAGAGTTCATTTAGTGTATGAATTCATGAGTATAAGTGTACACTTTATGAGTTTAGAAAAAAAAACTAAGTTTGAAGTTCAAAGTTTGAGATAGATGGATAGATAGACAGATGAGTTTAACACACACACTCATACAAGTTTAAATGAGTTTAAGAATGCATAAGTGTATGAGTTTAGAGTTTATACGTTTAAATTAAGTACATTTAGTAGTTTGAAGTTTAAATTAGTTTTAAAGCTATTAAGTGTTGCTTCATTAAAGTTAAAGATGCTCACGTGCCGTATGCAAGCTTACTTTTTTTTTACTTTTTTTCAGCGTTGAGCATGACCACCAATCACACAAATGTCTGTTGAGCTCATAATGCAATCAGATTAGTTACCGGTGAAGAAAACAACTGCGGATTCGCGGGAGTTTCTACTGCGTTCAACACCATGTGCTGCTCACCTCAGTCAGTCAGTTTGTGAATTATGTCGTGGGAAAGTGCAGATACGATGTAATTAATTTATAATCCTTTTGTTTTTCATGCTACTAAAATAACAAAGTATTGATTTTCTTATACATAAAAAGCAATTAACTAATAAATTAAAACAATTATATTCTGACATGATTTGGTCTCAGAGAAGGGGTTCTGACAGAAAAATGTAATTTCTCCACTTATTTCTATTTCAAATGATTTTTATGAAGTTATGAAGAAATTACAATTAAATTATATAGTAATAAGACACAATAGAGCTGATGAAAATTCAGTGTAAAAATGAACTTTGCAATGCTGAGGAAAAGCAGATGCTCACAGGGAATTAGTAATGACTTTCTTAATTAATAAAAGACATTATAAATGCTTCGTTTTAAAACTAGGGCTGTCAAACGATTAATCGAATCCAAAATAAAAGTTTGTGTTTACATGTGTGTGTAGCCTACTGTGTATAATTATTTTTATATATAAAAACACACAATCATGTATATATTTAAGAAAAATAGGTTATATTTATAAATAAAATATTTATATATAATATAAATTATATAAATGTATATACAGTATATAAATGCAAATATTTCTTAAATATATACATGAATGTATGTGTATGTATACATAATAATTATACACAGTACACACACATATATTATGCAAACACAAACTTTTATTTTGGATGCGATTAATCACGATTAATCTTTTGACAGCCCTATTTAAAACAAAACGTTTAATACATTTATTTTTGAAAATATTTAAAAATTGAAACTAAATGTAAATTTGAACTGCCACTATGTGGCAGCAATTCACTTTTATTGAGTGAGTCATGGAAATTCAAACGATTTATTCAAACGGCTTATTCATTCAGGAAAGAAGCAGCGAGTCATTGATGGACTTCATAAAAATCATGAATTTAATTTGAAATAAGTAGAAAAATTACTTCAGAAAATACATTTTTCAGTCAGAACCCCTTCTCTGAGACCAAATCCTGTCAGAATATATTTTATTATTGTTATTTCATCATTACTTCATACAAATCATGAAATTTAATTAGAACATTTTATTTTCTTAAGTAATTTATACACTTATTTCAGTTGCTGGCAACACATTTCTATCTGGATAATTTAGATCAGTTGTGGGCCTCTCTCACATGGTTGCCGGTAGTGGAACACTTCTTAATTATTATTATCCCATAAGAACCCGGACCAATTTCCCTTTATAGAAAAATTATGGGGGATATAAAACAGACCAAATGGACCACTTATAACATGTTTCTGCGGTCGTTTTTGAAATACATCCCCTCCTTGTTAAAGATCTGTAATGTTACATATATGTCACACTGGGCCTTTACTTCTTGGTTGAAAAAAATAGATTTAGTCTTCTTTGTCTTTGTTTTCTTGCTAAATAACAGTTTTTTTTCTGTTTATTTTCTTTTCCCCAACATGTATCAAAATTATTACTTTTCTGGGAAGATAAATCAAAAAACTTTTTTAGAAGTAATCCAGTTTTTGCATTTTATTTGCTTTACCACATATTTCAAAACCACGTAACTATGACCATTTAATTTTACAACAACTCTTTTGTAACATATAAAATTCTACGTTTTCAGGTATATGGATTAACCAGAAATATTTTGTTTTTTCACAACTTGAAAATGTGCACATTGGAAAAATGTGTGTTATTGTGCAATAAAACTGCAAACAAACAAACAATACAATGCTCAGTGAAAATAAAAACTTGTTTTGTATGCTTATTTTGCTTCCCAGAGTTTATGTTTGGTTGTGCAGCTTCTAAATCCAAATCACTTGATCCGGTAATATCTGAATCAGACCCACTTGATTCATCATCCTCCATGTCTTTCCTGGCAGGAGTGTAATCAGGGTCATCAATGTCTTCTTCCGAATCACTGCCACATCCCTGGATAATCTTCAGTACATTCTGAACATCAAAATGTTTCCTGTATCTATTCATGTTATTCTCACTACAAAAAAAAGATAAAATAACCTTAAAATAGTACCAACATATGATATCAACATCTTAGTAGTTACAGGTATGCAAACTATTTTCAAAATATATTTCATTAACATTAATGTTATTAATTTGACTTTTTTTTTTTTTTTTTACATTTATTAAAATATGCTTTGAAATGAGCAGCAGAAAATATATAACACTAAAATAATTGAATCCGCTAAATTATTTGAGCAGCTCATTGCCATTTTTCTTAATGTGACATATGTCACATCAAAATTCCACCTACTGTTTTAAGGTTAAAAGCCCGATGTGACATATGTCACCACAATGTTTTCACAACTTGTTTAATATCAATTTGTACAAGAAATGTATTAAAATCAGGTCAAGTGTAATCTAGGATATGTTATTAAAGCATTATAATTGTAGTATGGGTTGAAACCAGTGGCGGGCTGTGCATTTCACACCTAGGCCTTCAGTGATGTCCAACCTGAATTAATAACTTTTAATAGTGTAGCAGCGCACGCACATACTCTCCATAATTGTTGTGAAATTCCTGTTTTTATTTTGCACCGGCAGTTGAAGGGTTAATGCGGTGAGGGAAAGGCCGGGTAGAGGGAAACGAGCGAGTGAGTTCGGCTTTTGTGTACAGTGGTCCCTTGGTTATTGTACAGTGGTTCTTGCGTTCCGATTATAAATTCAGAAACGGATCCTCCCTTGTCTTATCCTTCAATGGTTACAATAGTATTAATGTTTGGGGAAAAAAGTTGTTTCGATCATAAATTTACAAGAAAAATTAGGAAGAAAATCATATTCAGCACGGACAAAAACGAGGGCCAAAAATGCATTATACTCACCAAAACTACTGATTATTTTTTACACAAAATCCATCCTAATTTCTTTCCTCAAAAAGACTTACATTACTTGGTTGTACAGGTTGTGTGTGCGTTTCAGTCCCAGCAACCTTTTCTATCACCATCGAGGCTAATGTGCCGAAAGTCCAGTCTGTCCCGTCGTATTTCTGGCATAAGTTTTAATTCGCTTTAGTGCTGAGAGTGTCTGCTCGCTCAACAGAAGCAGTAAACAGGGAAAACACCGCAAAACATGACGATGTGTAATGCTACAGCTGACACAAGCTCTCACACAGATTTTTGAACGATATCAATGAGATCAGCGGGACTTTTGCCTTCAAAATCAGTCCTGGCATAACTTTACATTGCAGTCAGTTCTGTTTTTACCCGGACAGATCGATAGAGATCCGTGACTCTGCGTGAGCTGAATTAGGGATTGTTTCCGGTAGGTTTGAACCATTAATTTGTGGGTTGAAAACAAATTAAATCTACAGGTATATATTTTAGTTTACAGTTTGCTACAGATGCGGTTAGCTAGCTCTGACTACCAGTAATAATAGTAGTAAACGCTCTGACCATCCAATCAAAGGGTGTGAAAATGCCTACGTTATTGTACGCCTGCTAGATGGCCCCGGTGCAGTCAACTCGAAGTCTGATTGGCTGATTAAATCTGACTGATTATCTGATTGGTTAAAGCAACAGTTTAATTGCCATTCATGTTAAGCTACAGGCGCCCGCACTATCGATTCTGAAGGCCTCGAGGCAGATATATTTGACCCTGGCAACACATGATGGCTGAAATATGATTGGATAAAAGCTATCAGAGGACCAGTATTTGTGACACCCGTGTGTTCTTATGGGTTATTATATAAATATATATTATATTATCAAATATGTCAGGCTTTTTATTTGTGCTTGGATAAGCACAAATCATCACAAATATTGATGAAACAACAGAGCTGAAAACATTTGGGGTTTTGACCTGCCACACTGTTTTTAAAAGTCCTGATGCTTCGAACGTTTTCCTGGGGGAAAAAAACCAGCTCATGCATTTTACGTTTTAGAAAAAAGATATGGATGATAGAGAAGACAACACTTTGAAACATTTAAAATTATATTTTATTTTGGAACTAAACAAGAACAATTAAAAGCAAAAGTCTTAGAACACAAAGTTAAATAAATCTAGAAATGGGTTGAGCTTGGCTATTCTGATGGGGTCTCCGTCTCATTCATTGAACGGATCCCCAGGATCCGTCGGTTGATGTGTTTGATCACAACTTTCAATGGCAATTTTGCCAGGAGGTCATCATGATTGCCAGAGATGATGGTGTCCGGAACGATGTAGACCACCGACTCACTGCTGAGGAAGTGGCAGGTGTCATGGACTTCAGAGACGCCAATAATGTCTCCGTTTCCTGGACCTACCCATCAGGGATCTGTGGAAACAAACCAGGGAAGTTTCAGTGTATTATACAGAAAGCTAAATTGTACAAAATACTTACAGTGAGGCTTTTCAGTATATTAAATTCTTGTTTTACCTGTTGCATTAAAAAACACACTTGCAACTCTAGCCTATTATCAGATTACAGTCGTGCTGATATTATGAACAGTTATGCTTTTGTTCATGTGATATTTATCGATTGAAATCTAGGTTTACAACTCCAAAACGCATGTTCTACTCTGTGTCAGTGTAAACTATGGCAGCAGTAGTGTTGTGCATTATGTACCTTCACGGATGTGTAGGCTGAGGAGTTGAATTTTCCTTGGCCGTTGTTGTGCATGCAGGGACGAAGGTCCGTAAGCAGCACCTCGTCACCTACATATAGGTCTGTCAGCGCCTCGTCCCTCCACAGCGACACATCTAGTCCTCTTCCGCCACACTGCATGTCCAGAATGGGGACATTAGTGCGTGTCATCCTCACGCCACGCACCTGGAAAAATATTAATTCATGGGTGAGTATAATACAGTTTTGTTTCTTAGTTATGTTCCTGGAGTTCCTCAACATTGCACATTTAACATTTTTATTTTATTTATTTAATTTACATGATTTGTTTTCCAAATAAGGAAAAAAAATCCAAGTTGTGCATTGTGGAGGTTTCCTGAACATGTGTTGAAATCACAGGGCCATAGTGATAGACAGATAACGAATGTCAGATGGGAAAGATATATAGTAAATCTGGGGCGAAAAAGCGTATATGGTGTCACTGTCTTACTTGACTGTTATGTCCTGTTCATTTGTATGTTGACATTTTCTTATAACTTTGAATCACCCGTTAGATACACAAACTATTTCAAAATAAATATAATACAATATTGTGATGTATTAAGTATGTTTTTGAGACTATTCAGCTCACAAATAGAAAATCAGCAATATAATTGAATTTGGCACAGGTATTGCAGAACACAGTCATTATCACTGTTCATTTTTCTAAATGTTCTGTTTTAGGAAATGTAATGATGTCAAGTTAGTAAATTATATTAGGTGAAAAGCTTGAAGAATTAATTTAACACTGCACAATTTATTAGACAGAGTAAACTCTCAAATACTCTGATTCATTCTGAACTTCATACACTGTTCACTCATTGGCCAGAGAAGAACTGGCCCCCGACTGAGCCTGGGTTCTCCCAAGGTTTTTTTCTCCCTTCTGTCACCTGATGGAGTTTTGGTTCCTTGCCGCTGTTGCCTTACCTTCTGGCTTGCTTAGTTGGGGACATTTAATATTCAATTATTTTCAATTATTTTTTTGTATTTTCATGTTATAACTGTGAAGCTGCTTTGATACAATCTGTATTGTAAAAAGCGCTATATAAATAAAGATGACTTGACTTGACTTGACTTAAACAAAATGTACTCACTTCTGTGATCTGCCCCTGGAGGCTGAGGTATCCTCCCTTCGAGAAGATGTCCTCTTCTTGGCCACTCATCGCTGGTGGAGATGGACACAGGGCGTGTTTCGCAGCATTCTCTGCCTCCTCCGTGATGACCTGTGGAACAGTCTAAAATTTGAGTGTTCCAGGGCCCACAAACAAATACATCTGTCCAAATGTATTGGACAGGGTGTATTTTTGTAGCACGTAGCTTACCCCCTCCTCAAACTCAGGGGTAAAGCCTTCTTTTTTTATTCATAAATGTGATTAAACCATCTGTTAATGCACTTATACATTCAGTTTTCAATTTTCCTATTTTAATTTTACTTCCCTTTGTAAAGCTCAGGCTTACAAGGCTTTGTAAAGCTTACAGGCTTCCCTTTGTTGGTTCAGTCTTGTTGCAACGCACTTGCAACGTAGAAAGGCTGCTGGAGGAGTCGGAGTCGCCATGCTAAAGAGAAGAAAAGGCAGAGAAGTATTAGGGTTGCCAACCGTTCCGTATAATACGGAATCGTCCCGTATTTGACACATAAAAGTCTTGTTCCGTATTGAACCGATACGGAACGCACTTTGTTCCGTATTTTTGAGAATCAATTCAGGCGAAAAAGAGCACAAAAATATAGAATTGATTGGGGGAAAAAGCTGCACAATGTGCTTAGTCTGGAGGTTTATTTGTTTCTGTTAGATTTTCCATGTGCATGTTGTATTGCTTGAATGCAGTATTTACATTTACATTTATTCATTTAGCAGACGCTTTTATCCAAAGCAACTTACAAATGAGTAACAATAGAAGCAATTAAACTAGCAGTAGGACAACAGTGTGTAAGTGCTATGACCCTTCACAGTACAATGCAACTCTTTTTTTTTTTTTTTTTTGAATAGAATAGATAAGAAAGTGTTAGTAGTGCTGAATCAAGTGCTCAAGTGCTGCCGAAAAAGATACGTCTTTTTTTGCACTCAGTATTTGAGTGCAATATTTTCTTTCCAGTGCAAAACAATAATACATTAAAAAACAGCTAATTATAAAATATATATTTTATATTTTCTTTATTAGCTGTTATTTATGTATTATTGTTTTGCACTGGAAAGAAAGTTAACCATAATGGAAGTATAATTATATAAAGATATTTGCACTACACTTCCTTAAAATGTTGTCTAATTAAATGTCACATGTCACCGACTGGAACATCGGTGCCATTCCTTTTTTCAATTTCAGAAAGTTGGCAACCCTAAGAAGGGTACATTTAAAAACTCCTGTTTTTTTTTATTTTTTATTATTACTTTTTGTTTTATTCATAATATTAAAGTCAAAGCAATATTTTGAAGGAATGGTTCACCCAAAAATAAAACGCTACTGTTTTTTAATCTAAATCCTGTCAGCATATATTTTATTATTCTGTCATTTCATCGTAACTTCATAAAAATCATGAATTTAATTCGAAATAAGTGGATAAATTACTTCAGAAAATAACATTTTCTAATATATTCTGACAGGATTTGGTCTCTGAGAAGGGGTTCTGACTGAAAAATTTATTTTCTGAAGTAATTTTTCCACTTATTTCAAGTTAAATTCATAAGATTCAGTCTGAACCCCTTCTCTGAGACCAAATCCTGTCAGAATATATTTTATTATTCTGTCATTTCATCGTAACTTCATAAAATAAAAATTTCAGTCAGAACCCCCAAATCCTGTCAGAATATATTAGAAAATTTTATTTTCTTTAAGTAATTTATCCACTTATTTCTAATTAAATTTATGATTTTTATGAAGTCATTTTTCCACTTATTTCAAGTTCAATTCATAAGATTCAGTCTGAACCCCTTCTCTGAGACCAAATCCTGTCAGAATATATTTAATTATTCTGTCATCTCATTGTAACTTCATAAAAATCATGAATTTAATTAGAAATAAGTGGATAAATTACTTCAGAAAATACAATTTTCTAATATATTCTGTCAGGATTTGGGGTTCTGACTAAAAAAAATGTTTTTTCCACTTGTTTCAAATTAAATTCATACAATTCAGTCAGAACCCCTTTTCAGAGATCAAATCCTGTCAGAATATTCAAAAATTGTATTTTCTGAAGTAATTTATCCACTTATTTCAGTCAGAACCCCTTCTCTGAGACCAAATCCTCGTTAATAGTTAAAAAAGACTGTCACAACCTCTGTTGTCAGGCGGTCTTGTCACTGTCATATATGCCTTATCACTAAGTGTATTGGAAGAATTCATATTTTAGTTGTAAAGTTATAACTTTTATACAGTTTGTTGAAAAGTGAAAAGGGTCTCACCTGAACCCAGCTAACACACGACGTAACAGTTACGTAATGAATTCGTACTTTTTGGTCATGTCATGACTTTACTAACTGACAACGTAACTACAACGTCGCATGCTCGAAATTTCATTACCATCATATTACCAACCCACAACGTCGTCAGTACGTCCTCATAAGGTTATAAGATAACCAACAACGTTCCAGATACGTACTCTATTCGTAATAACTTGGTAATTTAATGACTTACTGGCAACGGAACTGCAACGTCACTGGCCGGTAATTTGATTACCATCTTATCAGACTGCATTTCTATGAAATATTTTATTTGTTTCAATTGTTTGTTTAGTATTCCGTACGTTTGAAAGACGTTCATTTTATTCAAGTAAGGTTATAATTCTAGATGTTTATGTTTGTAAATGTTGCGTGTAGGCATAGGCGTCGATTTCGGGGGGGACGGGGGGGACGCGTACCCACCAGATTTCGTCATGAGTCATTTTGTACCCACCACTTTTTAGGGTTGATAGTAGGGCTGTAAATTACACCAAACCCACGATTCGATTCGTATCACAATGTTTGACCCACGATTCAGTGCGTATCACGATTTTTTGGGGGATTTAAAAATAAATAAATAAAAAATTCGGTGCTGATGCAGTGGTGACCCGTTCATGTAACATATAAGGGTGGCGCTGCCAATAAAGAAAGCACCTAAAAGTTGTCACAAAGAATTGGCAAAAGTAATCTGAACATTTTTATTAATAAACAAGTGTTTTCTGTCTCGCTGCAAAGATGAATTTGACGATGCTGACTCGTGATCTTAGGCTAGTGTACACGGCAGAGAGAAATGCACATTTCATACGGATTACATAATTTTCTTTCGTTTTGAATTGTTCTGTTTAAAAGTATGATTTAAAGCGTTCTGTAGGTAATGTATATATTTCTCAGGTCTGTGAGGCATATAGGCTGTGCTGAGTTTCGGTTCACTTCATGCGCCGGCGCCTCCATGTTGTCGTGATAGATATATTTGCTTTACTTATTTATTAAATCCAGGCAATTGGTTGATTAAACATTGATTAAAATTAAGATACAATTAATACAAAACGAAATTCACTTTAAAGAAAGGCTGTGTGCTTTCTGATTGAGGTCTGTGAATGTTTTAAAGCATCTTTTAGTGCTGATTTCAGAGCAGTCACGTCCGTAACCGAGAACAGTCACGTCCGTAACATTGTTTTTTCCTCATAAATGCGAACACGAAAAATAAAATAAAATGAATATTTTATGTTCTGTGGAGCTCGTTTTATTTTTTCTCACGTTTATATTAATTTCTGCTTAAATACTGAGTGCATGGAGGAATATATAGCCTATTCCGCGCTCAAGCACATGCATCAATCTTGCCGCCAAGCACCAGCAAAAGCAGACTAATGATAATATGTCTGAAAAAATAATGAGGCATTTTTATTGTTTATTAATAAAATATATATTTCTAAATCAGTGTCGGCTCTAAACATATCTATTACATCTCCGCTGTAAAGTGGATGCGCCTTTAGAGAGAAATGCACCTTTCATATGGATTGCAGCCTAATCAGCCGTTATTTGCTTTCGATTCAAGTTTTTTAGTTTAAAAGTGTACATTTCGAGCTTTATATAGAAATATTCATCATATTTTTGAGGCTATAGGCTACACTGTATTTCAGTTCATTATTGAGACGCGCTCCAGTTCACGCCATGGAGATAATTATAGCGCGCCCTGTTTGTTTTATTTTATTTTACAAAAGCACAACTTTTTCTTGTTATTGTGAGTTTACCCAAATAAAAGTAGGCTACTTGCGACCGATGCATTATTCCTTTCTGTAGCTATGACCAGAAAAGATGAGTATTTAAAGTTTCCACTGTTGATAGGAAAATGCAAGTGTTCACGCCGACGCCTGCCATGCAGTGCATGCGCGCTCCACACTCCGCACACACACTTTGAATATGCACCTAATATCCATATAATAGTTAACATTTATCTAGATTAAAGTTAGAACGAGCTGCCATGCCAGACGGATAAGTCCTTTTTATGTTTAACAAATCAAATCATGCATTTCTACGCTACCTACCGCGAGTAAGCGCTGCACCAGTTTGAAAAAGGTAAAAGCATAACGAGCGTAACGAGAGAGCGGCCCCACTGATGTTGCTGCGTCTTTGTATTAATATTTCTGATTGTTTAAATGATCAACCCTCTGGGCCCCCTTAAAATGCAGGGCCTAGGCAATTGCCTGCCCTATTGCGGCGCCTCTGCCAGACGGAATGCCATATAGGCTACTCTAGGTTTTTGTGAAACGCCGCCACTGCATAGTAGCCTTGCAGAGCTTATTCGTAAGCTACATGTAGTCTTTCAAAACATGACCTGAGCTAAAGAGAAAAAAAAATGAATGTGTCATTGTACCCAGCACTTCTGAAAATGCACTTCCGAATGCGTCTCTGTCCCCAGCACATTTCAAACCAAACTGACGCCCATGCGTTGCGTGGCTTTGACGTTTTAATGGGCGTGCGCGTGAACCTTCGAGTCGACCTAAAACACTGGAGCGGAGATGAGTTGCCATGGAGACGGCGCGGCACCCACTGACTCCAACTGACAAGCTGCAGAACTCCCTCTCTCGCTGTTGTTTTCAGCATAGCCGCGGGAACATATTTTATTTAGGGGGTGCTGGGGGCGGGGCTTAATGGGGCGGGGCTTCAGAGTATTTTACACAAAATCATAATATTAAAAAGCCCAAACAAAAAGATGACCATACAAAGGAATGAGGACAGAGTTATGTGAGAACGCTCAGAGAACTCATGATAAAAACACAACACAAAATTCTGCATCATACCTTATGATACATGCTCAGGAGTTAGTGCCGGTTCACACAGAATGCATAATCTTTCAAAGCGAAAATGCAAGATGCCAAACGCGGGCAGTGGAAGAGGGAAAAACGCAAGGCGCGTTTTAGTTTAACTTATTTTAACTACAGTGCTGCGTTTTGAGAACGCTGTGTCATGCGCGAGACGCGATCGAGCGCAACCAGAGGTGTAGTGGTAAAAAAAGAGGTGGGTAAACTATAAATTCTGGTGGTGGTAAAGTTTACTAAATGACAAAACAGAGAGAACAAAAATATTTAAGAGAGATAGAGAGGGAGGCTTATATCCAGGGCACTTGTGCAAAACGAAAACGGTTGTGTTATTTTTAAAACGCAAAGTTAAACCAACACAATTTTAATTTGAACTGTAGGCTACACCAAATGCTGCGCAAAAAAAATAATATAGACGAATTTTTGTTTATGACTTATTGCCCCTTTATTAAACATTTAAAATATTCACAAATTAATATCGATTTTTTATTTTATTTTTTATTTTAGGCTACTATTTTTCTAAGACAAAATTAGAACCTGGAAATGATATGTTTCCCCGCAGTGCTGAATTAGAAGAGGGGGCCTGGAACCTCAGCCTACAGAAAGGCGATTTATGGGCTAATGATAATAAATGTGTCTGAAAAAATAACGAGGCATTTTAATTGTTTATTAAAAAACTATTGTTTTCTAATCAGTATCGGCTAAAAACATCTCCATTTCCGCTGTTAAGCAGATGCGCCTTTAGAGAGAAATGCACCTTTCATACGCATTACATAATCAGAACAAAACGTATTAGCTTTCGATTCGAATTTGTTCGTTTTAAAGTGGACATTTCAAGCTTTAGCCTACATAGGCTATATTTTGGTTCAGTTCTCGCGCTCCAGTTCACGGAGATCATGAAAGCGCGCCTGATTGTTTTATTTTATTTTACAAAAGCACAACGTTTTCTTGTTATTGTGAGTTTACACAAATAAAAGTAGTTGCGAATAATGTATTATTATTTTCTGTATGACCAGAAATTATAGAGTATTTTAAGTTGTTTCACTGTTGATAGGAGTGTTCGCGCCCGCGCCTCCGTGCCATGCAGTGCGCGCTCACACTCCGCTCCACAAACCCTTGGATATGCGTCGTGTTTATTTGTGATAATCTTAGCCCTGAATTACTATTGTCTAATCCGTATTATGAATGACATTTGACGAATTGCTTTGTTCCTTTTTTGGATAAAAGCGTCTTCTAAATATGAAATATGTAGCGCAACAGTTAAACACGACTAGTGCGTTCACACTGAAAAACAATGGAAAAGTAGCAGAGTGGGATGGAAAAACACTTTCTCCTAATGCCAAAGAATGCTTTAATCAAGACATCTACTTCATTTTTTCACTGACATCTGAGTGAACAAGAACATGCATTAAATGAGTGTCAAATGAGTTCTGAGATCCTGGTCATCAACCAGTGTTACTCCATGCGGGATCGGCTTTTGCCTTTTGATATACATTTCTTTTAGTTATAAAAACATATTCGACAACATATCAAAACGAAATAATCTTTAGAGTAATTTTATAAAGGTAGAAGGTGTTTTTAAAAAACATCTTGAAAGTTATTTAAAGTCATGTCATCTTAAATGCCAATGTAGTGAAACAGCTGTCGTCAGGGGGTGCTGCAGCGCCCTCAGCACCCCTACTTCCCACGGCCATGGTTTTCAGTGCTTTCAGGTGAGTTTAGTCACAGTTTACACTACTTCACAACTGTTCTTGACACTTCTCTTACTTGTTGTTGACACGCTTCTGTTGAATATTTACTTTATAGAAATGGTTTAGTGTCTTCGGGAAAAGGCCGTTAGCATATCAACCGTTTTCAGAAGAGATAACGTTATGCTAACTTCAGCTTGAGCTTTTGATATGAAAGTTTAGGCTTTTAATCACATCTTACGGGTAGATGAGAGGTTTTGTTAGAAATAAGTTAGTTTGGAAGTGAGTTAATTTATTTAACATAAACGTACTCGATGACGTCACTTACATGAAGTGTGAAATTTAGCTGAAACTAGCAGCTAGCTAACAAATAGTGATCAAAATAGTTCTGTGGTTTCAGGAGCAACAAAATAATCATTCTACAACAGAGCTCCCACTACTTCAACATTTCTGAAGAAAGCTGCTGCCAGAGAAGTTGGAAACAGGTGAAGTGAGGAACTTCATTAAATAACTTCATATCCATTTTCTCACAATATTTTGTCACCTACTGTATCAACATGCATATGTATTTTCTTATTTTTTAAATTCTCATATTTACATTTATTTGTTTAATTTATTTTAAGAACATTTCGACATCCAAACGTAAGTGACACTGTATGAGCAATATGAATTAGTGAATAAGTAAAACTAAAAACATAAATTAAACATTTATGATTATTATCAGTGTTGAAAACAGTTGTGCTGCTTCATATTTATGTGTTTTTCAGGGTTATTTGATGAAAGGGGGAAAAAAAGCAGCATTTATTTGAAACAGAAATATTTACTCTCTCTCTTCTGGTCAATTTAATGCATCCTTGCTGAATAAAATATTATTTATTTTTTTATTATTACTCTATTGAACCCAAACTTTTGAACAGTAGTGTAAACTACTGTTTATATATGTTGGGTCTATTCAACAATGAATCCTGGAGAGAGAAAAGAAAATGGATTAAACTGTTACACTGGTTTACCACAAAAAGATTAATCAGAACAACTGTTTTCAACATTGATAATACTCAGAAATGTTTAGGACGTTTGCATTGTAAGAATGTATAGTATTAAAATATTAAAATGCTGACTCGTTAGGTCATGTTTTCTCATTAAAATCAGATGATTTCCTATTACAGTTTTTTTTTTCTCAATTGCCAAAACACAATTCTGAAACCTTGCTCCATTTTCTGAAAGAACTGAAGGAGCTGTCGTGCTGCACGCGGGGGTGAACGACATCAGGCTGCGGCAGACGGAGGTTCTGAAGCAACGATCATCGTGTCTGGACCACTTCCACGCACCGACTAAGACAAGAAAGGTTCAGTAGATTGTTTGCACTAAATGAATGGTTAATGTCATGGTGTAATGAACAGAGACTGCTCTTTGTAAATAATTGGAATCTGTTTTGGGAGCGACCTAGGCTCTACCGTGCTGATGGCCTGCACCCCAGCAGAATCGGAGCGGCTATCCTGTCAGACAACATCTCCAAGACGTTACACACCATATGACTAGTAAGTCAAAGTCCAAATCACATTCCTTGCTGTCCCAAATTACAGACGCCTGTCTATAAATAATGCCGGGAAAAAACTATCGGTCAAACGCAGCAGCCGTGTATTGGCATCGGTAAAAAAACCTGCAAATATCGACCTGATATATCGGTCGATCACTAAATGTAAGGGAATAACTCTAGAATAACCTTCCTGATAATGTTTGGGGCCCAGAAACACTATCCTAATTTAAATCATCTCTTTAGCCAACCATTCAATTACGGTAACACATCTCATAATCTTGCACTATGTCATGAAATAGTAAAAGTTCACATGACATCTTTTGCCTGAAATAATATGAACAGCAGCAATGCTAATCTTTCTCCTGTTGTCTCCTTGTTTCTATCTCAGGATGCTCAGCATATTTTACTAGAGATTACAGCAGCTCCAGTTCGGATCCAGCCTCACTTGGGAAGACTTCTAATGACATCAACACTCTTGAAGACAATGTGTTTAAAACAATTTTCAGATGTTTAATGATATTTTAAAGTGTTTAAACTAATTCAAGTTTTTATGTCAGGCGGTACAACAAAAATATGATGTATTGTAGTTGTACCACCTGACATGGAAATTGTACCACCAACCTACCCATACTTGAAATTAGCAGTTTTTATCAGTATTTGAGAGAGCTCTACAAACTTATTCACTCTGCCAAAGAGATCAGTTAGGCTCCTCTGGATGATGCTTTATCATGTTTACTGTTATTACCTTAAAATTCATAATACCATTTGAGAATATACAAATTGCTGGACAAAAGTTTCTCAATTATCTCAACAGCTTTAAAACTACTGATATTTATAAAAAAAACAATAAATTAAAAACTATGCCATCATTTTAGGTTTGAAGCCTTTCATATAATGGACAATTATAGGAAAGGCTTCAAACTTAAAATGATGTCATAGTTTTTAGTTTTTTATTATTAAGGACACCATTTTAAATTATTTTCTTTTAGTCTGTTCATTTGTTCAGACAGTTGCACCACTACCTGACATTTTGGGGGTTTAATGCTGCCTTCAGAATAATCATAAATAGGCCTACTAGTCATCTAGTTTTTTTTAAATGGACATCGTAATCACGACTTCAGAAGAAGAAAAACAAAATAATATGTATTAAATATTTCAAACGTATCAAATTATTTCTAAGATTCTAACTAAGATTTTATAGAATATAGTGATACGTCATGAAGTTATCAAATTATTTTAAAAGGAAATAATGCACTTGCCACAACATAACTTTGTGACCATGGTTAGAAAATATGAGCGATTTAAAAAAAAACTGTCTGCTTATACAGATTCTATCTTTCAGTGCTAATTGCTTTGTGTATTTAAATGTTAAATGGGAAAACACTCAACTATTCTTTTTTCTTGCATTTTTCTTTTCTTATTCTTGCTTCGTTATTAGGGCCACCAAAATGAAGACGTGTAGGAGCAGTTCGATGTTCAAGCTTTTGGGGAAAACCTTGTTCATTTAAATGTATAACCTGTTTGCATACTGTTTTTGCTGTTTGTGCTTTGTTCTGTAGTAAATGGACTGAATTAATCACATTTTGAGTCTGTATCTTTCATATGTCGTTGAAAAAGTCTCTAAAATAGTTTTGGGCAAATGAGGACAAGTTAAACCACTGCATGTCCGCCCATATTATTAAAAACTAAAATGACCAACTGGTTACCAACACACGACTGTCGATCCGCAACGTTGCCACGACGTCGCCGTTACTTACTGACAACGTTACAAAGTTACGTCGTGGCAACGAATCCAGGAATTTCACTTTTCGGTTGCGCCTCGACGAAAGTTTGGTCACCAGATTACGTTGCAGTTACGTAACAGTCACGTATTTGTGTTAGCTGGGAAGTGTAGTTGTTGTTGAGTGGTCAAGTAAGGAGGACAGTGGTTTTGAACTTGGCACCAGTCCAATCAGCAAATCAAAAGATATCACCAAGGCACATGATGACAAGACAGATAACCTTTGACCAATGGTTATCTTTTGTCCCTTTTTTTCTCCCTCCGTCCCTCTGTCCTCTCTCTCTCTCCCCCTTCCCCGTGCATGTGCAGGAGAGAGGGACAGACAGCAGCACAGAGCCACCAGGTTGATGGGTGTATCTGACCTCAGTGTGTTTCCTGTCCACAACAGTGACCCTCAGTTGTGTGTGTGTGTGGTGTGTGTGTGTGTGTGTGTGTGTGTGTGTGTGTGTGTGTGTGTGTGTGTGTGTGTGTGTGTGTGTGTGCTAAAACACTGATTTCAAATGTTCACACGTTATAATTTGTTACACTGTTCATTAAAATTAAAGTTATGTTATAATGTTTTATTATATTGATGTCTTTAATATTATTCTGTGTATTCTAAGCTTCGGCAAAGTCGGATTCTTGGTGATGGTGACGTTGAATACGTGGGACTGTGGTGTAGCTCACTTATAGCCTAACTTGTAAAATTAAAAATTAAATAAAAATCAATAAAAGTTGTTAAGCTGTGAAAATGGACAAAACGTGCAAGTATCATAAACTTTTGTTAAAAAGCCAATTGAAAAATCCTATTGGTTTTTTGTAGAGGGAACCAGTGTGTTTCTCGAGCATTAAGATTAGATTAAATTTGTAGAAACATAAAAGTGCAAATGTTTTATTATGGAACAACATAATATATATTTAAGGACATTGGATAAAAGTATAAAGTTTTGTTGTATATATTTGTGGTCATGCAGACCTTGTTTGAATTGTGAACAAATCTAATTTGTCCCTTCAGTCGTGACTTATTCACAATACAGCACTAGCCTCGAGTACCTTATTGCTTTTATAAAATGGTTACCACACAATACAAATATTAAAGCTGAAAAAAGTGTATCTATGCAACTTTCAAATCACTAAAAGCCTTCCTTCCAATGGAAAAATAGTCCCTGACCGCAGGCTAACCAGCAACAGAAGTTACATCCCAGATAACAAAAAAAGGTCCCCCGAATGTCCCCTAAAAAACCCAAACCCTGGCATCTACCTAAAACAACAAAATGAACACATTCAGTAGTGTTATGATTTTATATGTCTATATATTAGAGGTGTGACGAGACCCTCATCTCACGAGACAAGACGAGACACGAGATTGGGTTCACAAGAACGAGACGAGACGAGATTTTTGCACAATATTTGATAGAAATCCTCAATGACAAAATTCATGACTGGAAAAATAGTCTGCAGGTGGATTTTGAAATGTTTTAACTAAATCATCAAATGAATGTCATTTCAGTTCTACTTTATGAGTATGAATTATCAAATACATTGAAATACAACAATATAGAAGCACTGTAAAGGTTTTACCACAAACTCAACTGACTGGCTTCTCTCAAGTATGATTTTACACGGGTCTCTTCAGACCTTACTGTACAACATTATGAGCTTCCAGAACTTCTGATTCAGGCTGTGACCTCCAAATGAAACTACTTTCCACAAATTGAAAATAGAAATAAAAACAGTATAAAACAACAGTCTTTCTTAGTCTTATTAGTGCAAACGATAATTAAGTGCAAGTGCAACCATAATCAAAGTAGGCCAACTCTCTCTGTATTCAAAGTGCAAACAGAGACCAAAACAGAGACCAGAGCCACGACTACACCGTCCAGAGATATGTTTGATATTGGGAGACGGGCTATTGTATGCTGCCTAATTTGCGCGCATCGTGTTTTACTTTCATTTTCACTCCGTAGTGGCGGTGCTGAGCGCGCGTTCTACAATATAAGGGGCCATTCACACAGAATGCGTTTTTGCTGTGTAAAATGCGATACGCTGGCAGTAGAATGGGGGAACTGATTTTAACTTGAGCGCCGCATTTTTAGAATGCTGTGTCATGCGCGAGACGCTGCAAAAGATGCAAGACACAAGCGCAAGGTTACACATCCGTCTAGCGCGTTTACATAGAAAAACAATGGAAAAGTACCGCACTGGAATGGAAAAACACGTTCTGTGTGAACCGCCCTAAGACATCTCAGATCGACTCTCTGTTGCGCAACAAATCCTCTGCGATCGTAACGCGATCAGTGAACGGATTCCTGCTGCACAGTCACAGTCTGTGTGCGACTGCAACTCGTGCTGGATGAGCAGAGTAGACGTTTACAATAGCAAAACGACAGTGGAGGCGGGCCGGTGCCGCGGTGTACACCATAATCAGTGTTGCCAGATCTCGCGAGACAAATAAGCAACCAAGCCTGTGAAAACAAGCCCAAAACAAGCGACTTTTTCTACGGAGCCCCCCTAGGTTTAGGGAAGAGAAAAATAAATAAACTGTGCAGTTTTACAATCCGTGGGGACGGATTTTAAACTGTGGGTACAGATTGTCAATACAGTAGGCTACAGTTTATTTATTTTTCTCCCCCCCTGACCTTCAGGACAATGACCACAAGAGGGAGTGTGCTAGTGTGCATGTTTTCCATTCCAGATAGTACCTCCACAATAGGTACTATCTGGTCGTCATAGCGACGCGACACACACACACAGGACAATGGAGGAAATCGAGTGTATGCTGTTTTACATAATATTAGTAATGGGTATATTACGCAATCTCTGGCAAAACTATTAAAAAATGTCGGGGTTATTCAGGATACTCCGTCTGGCGCGTGCAATAATGACGCAGTGAATAGTGACGATTATCTCTGACCAATCAGTAGTCTGCTGTGTGTCACGTCACAGTTTAGTATCACCTCGGCTCGCTTAGAACCTCGCTGAAGGTGATACGATTAAAAAAATAGTACCTGGAAGCAGGTACCGGTACAACTTTTACACAGTGGAAAACCAAACAAAGGCGAGGCGAGGCGAGCCAAGGCGAGCTGGTACTGTGCAGTGGAAAAGCGCCATTACATACTCTGCACAGTGCTTTTGAGTCGTCCCCCGCGACGGGTTTGATCCATTCTTTTACTCCTTTCTCTTTCTCCCAGTCTTTGTTATACCTCTTGCCGTATTTCGCCCACTTTGTCCCGGGCATTTGTTCCTCCAAAAACACTAAACACTAAAGCAGTCTAGACAAACTCCTACGTTTGAATAGTTTATATACTGTCTATTGTTTAAATAACATATAGAAAATATCTGCTTGACAACTTATTATGGAGCTGGGATCAAGCCCAAATAAGCAACTACACTTTAGAAACAAGCCCAAAAAAAACGCGACCCGCGACTATCAATATTTGTAAGCGACTTTACAAAAAAATAAGCCCAAAGCCGCTTATAATAAGCGGACTTGGCAACACTGACCGTAATGTAATGTGAATGTAGCGGTGGCATATTCTATGCTAATCATGGCGATATCTTGTGGCACGAGATCTCGTCACACCCCCCCTACTATATATCCATATGTGAAATATAACGTCTCATTTCAGCAACATTTAACGTTAGCTTCGTAGTGTTAGCATAACGGTTAGCAGTGGTACACGTCCGACAACTTCATCAAATGTTTTAAAAGGTAAAATTTTCATAAAATGTAATGATGGATAGTGGTTACGAAAACTAATGTATGGTTTCCTGTGTTAGATAATGTAAGGTATGGCGGAGTAGAGGCACAGTTTGCTCACAGCTCTCCCTGCCTAAATTGCTAAAAACAGCAAATCAAGATCTCTAAGCGCAGAACCTGATTTTTGAATTTTGCTTTTTTGACTTTGATCATGCCTGGGAAAAGGGGAAACCCAAAAGAGTCGGCGAATTTACAGGCTGAAAACACTGACACTACCTCGTGCGGCGGACTGTCTATTGTGTCTCTGGAAGAAACTCTGCAAAAGTTTTTTGCTGAAGCCGACAAAAATTCAAGAGCTCGCTTTGATAGTTTGGAAAATCAGCTGGATTCTATCAAAATGACACTTGATCAACATTCCAAAGACTTGGATTCCCAGCGCAAGATTACAACCTCTCTACAAACACGAATGAAGCGAGTAGAGGAAGCTACTACTGAACATGATGACACCATGGAGAAACTTCAACAGAAACTTGCTTCGATGGAAGACCGGAGTAGAAGGAACTATCTCCAATTATAAACTTGAAAGAAGGAGTGGAAGAAGATCAGGCCTTGGCTTACCTGGTGCGTAGCCTTCTCAAATGGTTCCCTGAATTGGATAGCAGCCCTCCAGAGCTCACACGAGCACATCGTGTTGGTCCCCCGCGCAAGGCTCCTGTTCCTCCGCGGACCATGATCCTGAACTGTCTTCGCTTCACCGACAGAGATTGGATCTTAGGATACGCAAGGAAGTCACCGGTGACGTCCGTGCTTCCCTATAATGAACAGGGCTCGCACCTTGGGATTTCAAGCTTTCCTGTTATATACAGCCACCATCAAGCTGACAAGAGGATTAGACCAAAACCTGTTTACTGAGCCAAGTGAGGCGTCCAAGTTTATTGACTCCTTTGATCCACTCAATTCGGAAGATACGACTTAACTTTTGCCTTGACTGTTTGTCATGCTAGTTTTGTTTACTTCCGTATGTACGGTATGACGCGCTGTTCAGCGCTTGACGTCATTCCATTCAAGGATAAGAGACGTCTACAGGTGCGGCCTGATTTTTGATTTTCTGATTAATTATCTGCCTTTTTATGGCTTGGAGGTTTGCCCATTTCTAGTTGGTAATAGTATGCTGTTTTGTTGTTCTATCACACTGAGATTTAATTTGTAAAATGTGTTGTGGATCTCGTTTATTTATCTATCAAAATATAATAAAGTAATATTCAATTCAATTCAATTCAAGTTTATTTGTATAGCGCTTTTCACAATACATATTGTTTCAAAGCAGCTTTACAGAAAATGCATTTCAAAAATATACACACAAAATACAGTTAGTTAATCATAAAATTTATGGCATAACATATCGCCGACGTTGGGTCGTCTCTTCATAGGCGTCGAGTCGTCTCATCACAGGCGTTGGGGCATCTGAAGTCTCCATGAGAGGCTGGATACATAACTGGAGCTGACGAACTCTATTTGAGTTATCTCGGGACAGGCGTCCCGAGATAACAAAGAAGGCAGATGGGAAATAATTAGCGTAGCTGCTGTTCATAATATGAATGCATTTGATCTGATTTAACTGTAGTATAAAAGGTATGAGATGCATCATGTGAATGCTTGGCTAAAGAGATGCGTCTTTAATCTAGTTTAAACTGGGAGAGCGAGTCTGAACCTCGGACAATATCAGGAAGGCTATTCCAGAGTTTAGGAGCTAGATGTGAAAACGCCCTCCTCCTTTAGTGGACTTAGTTATCCTAGGTACGACCAGAAGCCTTGAATTTAGCGATCTTAAAGAGCGCGATGGATTATATGGCGATAGAAGATCTCTTAAATACACAGGAGCTAAACCATTTAGGGCTTTATAGGTCAGTAACAATACTTTGTAATTGATACGGAACTTAATAGGTAACCAGTGTAGAGATGATAAAATTGGTGTTATATGATCATATTTTCTTGACCTAGTAAGAACTCTAGCAGATGCATTTTGGACTAACTGTAGCTTGTTTACGGAGGATGCAGGACAACCAGCTAATAAAGCATTACAGTAATCTAGTCTCGAGGTCATGAATGCATGAACTAACTTTTCTGCATCAGAAACTGATAGCATATTACGTAGCTTAGCAATGTTT